>PISX010006012.1:0-101788 GCA_004024625.1 Mellivora capensis | reverse complement strand
AGCCTAACCAACTGAGTCACCCAGGTGTCCCTGGGGAATGTGAACTAGAAATACATATGTGATTCCAAAAGGGCCCATAACAGGAAAAGCAAGATACACAGTGGCATCTGAAGGAATATATTTTTTTTAAACTTTATTTATTTATTTGAGAGAGAATGAGTGAGAGATAGCATGAGAGAGGAGGTCAGAGGGAGAAAAGGACTCCCCAAGGAGCTGGGAGCCCAATGTGGGACTGGATCCTGGAAGTCCCGGATCATGACCTGAGCGGAAAGCAGTTGCCCAACCACCTGAGCCACCCAGGCGCCCTGAAGGAATATTTTAAGGCCTAAAAGAGATCTTAACCTATTCAATTTCTTCTACCTTTATGGGAGTTTCAACAAACAAGGGAGTTACCAGTTTCCTTTAGAGTATCAGATCTCTGAGTAATTATTAATCTTATACCCCCAACAACATTTATTTTCTACTTTAATCCAACAGCAGTAATGCAAATAATCACTAGTCTGAAAAGATGTGATTTGATTTCACCCATAAATAGTGAGGAGGATGCCTTAGTTTCAGCTGCTGTTTTTTTTTATTTTTTAAATATTTTATTTATTTATTTGAAAGACAGAGATTACAAGTAGGCAAGAGAGGGAGGCAGGGAGAGAGAGGAGAAAGCAGGCTCTCTGCAGAGCAGAGAGCCCGATGTGGGGCTCGATCCCAGGACCCTGGGATCATGACCTGAGCCGAAAGCAGAGGCTTTAACCCACTGAGCCACCCAGGCACCCCTCAGCTGCTGTTTATTCATTCATTCATTAACAGCTACTGAAAGTCTTCTGAGTGCCAGGCTCTGTGCCAGGAACTCTGCATAGCTGCCCTCTAGAAGCTTACGCTCTGGTAAGGAAAAGAGACATGCATGTAAATTATGAATGAAGTAGTTTCTATATGAAAACACTAGAAATAAGTTAAAGATACTTTGGACCATGGGAGAAAAGAACAACTAGATTTTGTCTTTTCCCTTCCATGTCTATAATTTTTCATCCTCTGTGTTCTCAAATTCTCTCATCATTGACAGCTGGGCTAACTCCTTTCATAGATGCTCTAAGAATAAGGAGTGACTAGAAAAGCATCTTTTTAGTCATGACTAGGGGATGCTAGTTTGATCAAAAAGATTGCATTTATTAATTCCAACTTTTAGTGGGCAACATCATATGTATTACATAGAAACCTCTTTTAAAATGTCTTGGCACCTACCTTGTCAAAGCTAAGAGAAAACAAGTCTATTCTCTGTAACTTGGGTCTTCCCTTTCAGGTCTGGGTTCCTGCCCGAGATAACTGCCTTACTTTCAAGATGCTGATACGGGATATGACCTCACTATTCAGGTGTGATCCTGATTTTTTGCAGAGCACAGAGAGTTTCTACTTAAATTTTCATGAGTATGATTGCCACATAATACAATGCCATACCACAATTATCACACAATAATAACTGCATAATCCAGTTACTGCATTAGTATCCCTTCTCTTGCTCCATTTATAAACTTACAGCAATTTCCTGATTATTGTGTCTCCATGGACATTTCCTTAATGCCTAGTTTCCTGACACTAGCTGTAGTAACCTAGCTAGAAACTTATTTTCTAGTCTGGAAGTAAAGTTTCCCAGACTTTTCACCATACAAATGAGTACATCTATTGACATAGCAGAAACAAAATAAACATGTTTTTCATCTTCTTGGAATAGCAGGGAAGAAAAAGAAGCAAACTTAACCAAAGACAGGAATTCACAGTTGAAATAGGCAAGGTTTGGTATATAGTAATAATGTCAAAAAGGAGGGAGTAGAGTTGTTCCAAAGATCTGGAACCTCTAGATCTCAAAGACTGGTCCCCAAGAAGGATTACAACTTCTGTCATCTGGTCTCAGAGTTTCCAACAGCAGTGACATTGACGCATAGTGTCCCATTGCCTGAGGCTTTCCTGTTCCAACAGTTATCAAATTTGATAAAAATAAAGTAGATTTTTAGTCTACTCTGTATTTCTAAATGTTGACTATTAGATTCCATATAATATTGTAATTTTATAGTGTTTGTCTCCAGACGCCTGGGTGGCTCAGTTGCTAAGCATCTACTTTCCCCTAAGGTCATGATCTAAGGGTCCTGGGATCCAGCCCTGCAGCATGCTCCTTGCCTAGTGGGGAGCCTGCTTTTCCCCTGCCTCCCATTTCCCCTGCTTTTGCTTGCTTTCTGTCTCTCGCTCTCTCTGTCGAATAAATAAAGTCTAAAAAGAAAAATCTTATGCATCCTGTTTATTGTAGAGACGATCATTTGCAAAGGCAAATGCAAATTGCAAAAGCAAAAGTAACCTAGTAGTGCTTTTAAAAAATTACACTAAAAAGCTACTCAGAACATGGTATTGATTTCTAATTCAAACCATCATTTTCCAATTTAACCAGCCAAATTTCTATCCATAACCTGTAATATTTTTGAGGCCAAAAAATCATAGCTCAGTGTTTTACAAAATAATGTTTCCTTGAGGGGTCATCAAGTGAGGAGACTGACCCGTACACCTTAACAAGATATGAATACACATGCATTTCCAGTATGTCTTTTCCAACTTGATGAAAGAAATCCAACCATAACACTGAGCCTGATATCCTTAACTCTCTAAAGTACTGAACATGGAATGACTGTTTTGTAAAACTTAGTTTATTGACTCAATCATTGAATGTCAAGTATTATAGTCATTTATGTACATGGTAGCCTGCTAAACTAGGAACCATATCTCATTTCTTTATTCCCTAGCACTTTGCACAGGGCTAGGTAGGTACATAGTCCATGTGGTCTATTGGCTGTCTTGACTATTAAGGTCTACTGAATAAATTTAAATAGTCAATTTCTATCCAGAACCTTCATAGTCCCTATACAGAGTCTCAACACTTCCTTCTTTATACTTTCCTTTGCTTGTTTCTTTGTTCAGTGACTATTTTTTTTTTTTTTTTTGGTCTCTTCCTGCTGTCTTATCCAAGCCATATATAGTTAAATAACAGTACATCTTCTCCATTTCACTGAAATTGTGTTTATTTATTGGACTCTAAAAATAAAAAAGAGTGAAATAATTTTCCATTGGCTTGAGCATGTATTATTTTCCTCACTGTAAGTAAGCCACTTAACACAAAAGCTTACATTTTTGGTGATGTCAAACCACAATAATGTTCCCTTTATTCTCTCTTACCAACTGCATCCTCACTTGAAAGAATACCATCAAACATAAAATTAAAATAGAATTGGTAGTAGGAGCATTACGTTTATTAAGGATAAACTTAATGAGTTGGGAACACAGTAGAGGCAATTACTTATATTTATGAACTGAAGGAATATTTCCATTTCTTGGAAGATATGCTTATATAATCAGCATGTAGCCATAGGAGAAACAAATATTTGGTATTCTCTCCACATTATCACTTTCCAAAATACGGTCTTAAGTTAATCTTACCCAGGTCTTCCCCTCCACCCTGTATCTTTATCTCTCTGTGTCTTTTTGTCTTTCTTCAGCTCATCCCCTTACACTTAAACTTTATCATCCATTTTCTTCATATCCAAAGTAGGAACACTTTGTAATAATAAAGTAATAATATCCATGTTACAAGGACAATGTGAGATTAAATTAAATGACACAAAAGAAAGGTATTCTGTGAACTCTGATACACTGATAAACAAATATATTTCTGTTACTTCAGTTGTAGGAATGTTTAGATTATAAAATATACAAAGGACAAATCTTACTTGGCAGCTGTCTTATAAATCCAAATAAGTTTATTTATTATGTATTTATTGAGGAATTTATAGTCTCTAGAGAATTTTCACTGTGAGAGTACTGCTTTTGAATTCTTTTGTTCTTCCTCACCATCTTCTCTGGTTAGTTGAATTCTCTGTAGACAAATAATGCCCTTGACTGGCTAGATAAGATGCAATTGAGTTCTCCAAGGATTTCTGTAGTATGGATTCAGTGCTTAGGGAAATTCAACTTAAAAATAAGAAATATTCTGGGGCGCCAGGGTAGCTTGTGGGTTAAGCCTCTGCCTTCAGCTCAGGTCATGATCCCAGGGTCCTGGGATCGAGCCCCGCATCGGGCTCTCTGCTCCGTGGAGAGCCTGCTTCTTCCCCTCTCTCTGCCTGCCTTTCTGCCTACTTATGATCTCTGTCTGTCAAATAAATAAATAAATAAAATATTTAAAAAAAGAAATATTCCTTATGGAGGGATTTATTTACTCAAGTTTCCTCTTTAGAAAGGCTGTCTTAAGGTCTACCATACATTACTTCCTTCTCTTTCTCTGTGTTTTTCTATGTTTTGGGTCTGTTTTCTCCACTTAATGAGATTGCAGTCACCCCTAATGTCATTTTGTGTCTGGTATACATTAGTCTCTATAATGTTCTGATTTTGTTTGGTGACAATGAAATAATAGCAATAAAAATAAGTGTATAAGTGTTTTAATTTAAATGTCATTAAATGGTACAGTTAAGAGTTCATTGCATGGAAATTATGCTTGTGTCATTGTGAAATAAATTACATATATGAAGATCTATCTTAGAAACAACCATCTATTGTAGAAAGGCATTTTGGGGCAGTACTCTACAAATATGATTGAAAAATACTCACACACTAAAATAAATACTTAGAAAAATTTTTCTTTCTTTTTTTGTTGTTTCATTTCTGGTGGTTTGTTAGATAGTATTTATCACATTTAAATGATGTACTGACATAAAACTATGAACAATATATGTAAGGACTTATGACATGAAGTATATGTGTATATTTGAATAGGGAAATGTAATAGTTATTTAATTTAAACAAATGGAAGAGAAATTTATAGTACTTGCTGTAGGGTAACAAATCATATCCAGGCATACCCAGAGACCATTATTTACAAGTTATTATATCACTAAAAATCCCTTCTGTTTTTGTATTATTTTGTCACAAAACCCTAATAAAGACTTTCTAAGTTTCATGGCAGATAGTAGATAATGATTATATGAAAGAGCAAGAAGTCTTTGAAATTGATAATAATATATATACAAATTTGTTTATAATAGGTAAGAATGAGTATAAGATACTCAACTTTACCTTGTTACATTGGAGGTTTTCAGAAAAGCTGCTCTCAGATGTTCACATTTAATCTGAAAAATAACAAGGATTGATTAGTCATTGAGTTCATGATGGGCTAGAGAATTCATTGTAGGAACTTAGTTTTGAAATAAAGTTGGGAAAGATATGCTTCTGAGAAATTTATAAAAAAAATATTCTGATAGCTTTTCTTTGAGAAATTAGAGTATTTATTATATCCAGAAGTGACAGAAGTGAAATACTATGGCTAACCAGATCATTACTTATAATTGCTCATTGTGTTTTTATTTTGAGTATACTCACACAGAAAGTTATTTTTCTCCCAGTAAAGTTCTGATTTAAAAGGAAATTTGCATCTCAAATGTAAAAAAAAGTGCACACATTTCTGGACTCCTTCAACTGAAATCTCAACATTTATATTTTATTACAATTTCATGATAATAACTATGTTAGCTGTAACTTTTCGTGTATTCTTTCACAGTTTTTTATGCACCAATATTTTCCTGAATATTGCGTAAAGTATTGTATGGGGCTATACACATATGGAATGTACACTATATGTGATATGCCTTTAAGGAACTCAGTATCATCAAAGAGGTGGCTGTTTTCAATGACCATCTATACTAGTTGACTATTATATGATTAGGAAACAATAGTAAAAGAGGAAATGGTGACAGGGAATATAGATAAATTTTTTGAAGTGTTTTGTTGTAACACTCATAAGCCTTTGAATAACAATAAAAAATAGTAAATGTAAAATAAATATAAGTTAACTTGTGGAATTAGATCATAATGGTGATGAAATAGAATGAAATCAAGGGTGCCAAATGGTGCTGGAAAAATTAGACAACCTTGTGCAAAAAAATGAACCTTGACCTTTATTACATACCATATTAAAATTACCATATCAGGTATCGTAGATCTAGATTTAAAACTTTGAAACTATAAACATTATAGAAGAAAAGTAGGAGAAAATTCTCTGTGTACCTAAGATAAAGATTTATTAACTACAACAACAAAAGCATGATCCATAAAAGAAAAAAATTAGCTTTCATCAAAGGTGAGAAATCTACTCATCAAAAGATACTGCTAAGAGAGTAAAAAGGCAAGTCCCAGATAAAGAGACAATATTTGCACAACTCACATTGATAAGGCACTTTTCTGCAGAATATATAGATAACTCTGAAACTCAGTAAGAAAATAAACAACAACAAAACACAATAAAAAATGGCCAAGTCTATGAACAGGCATTTCACCAAAAAACAATACACATGTGATTAACAAGCACGTTAAAAAGAATGCTTAATACACTTAGTCACTAGAGAAATGCAAATTAGAGAACTGCAACAAGAAACCCTTACCTACAAATTGGAAAAAAATAAAATAAAAGCATCCGACCACACACAGTCCTTGTGAAGATATAGAGCAGGTAGAATTCTCACACACTTTTGGTGTGAGTATAAAATGCTGCTTTAGTGAACAGGTTGGCCGTTTCTTATAAAGTTAAGTGGGTATTCACCATGATTTCCAGCAACCCCACTCCTAGGTATTTAACCAAGAGAAATGAAAAGCTGTTTGATCATCCGAAAACTTTTTCACGAATGTTTACGTAAAACTGGAAACAATTTGATTTTCTTTCCTTGTGATCAGATAAACTGGTACATTCATCGAATGGAATACTACTCAGAAAAAAACCCCAAAAAACAAAAAAAAGAATAAACTGATACTCAGTAACATGGATGGATTTCAAATGAGTTACATTAAATAAAAGAAGCCAGACACATAAGGCTACACTAGTATATGATTCCATTTATATGACATTCTGGAAAAGGAAAAAATCTGTAAATGGAAAACAAATTTGTAGTTTCCAGAGGCTAAGGATGGGAAGGTATTGACTACAACAAGGCATAAGGGAATTTTTTGGATGATGGAAACATTCTATATTTTCATTGCAGAAGTGATTACATAACTATATGCATTTGTCAAAACTCATAGAATTGTATGATTAAAGGGGTAAACTTCACTGTTATAATGTAAATTATACCTCAGTAAACATGACTTCCACTCCTTCAAAACAGCCCTACTTGGTTATCATTGGTGTATCCAGGGATATAACTAATTATTTTGATAACTGCTAAACCATGTCACTTGGAAACCAAATAAATAGTTGTTGATAGGAAGTTTTCTCTTCATGGACTTACTCCAGCTAATAAATATAAAAAGGAATGATAGAATGATACTATCTTTAGTATCATAGATATTTTGCAACCTTTAGTAGATGTAGTTATTGGTCATCAGTGGCTTCTAACATCATATAAGGAGAGACACAAAATATGATCACTTCCTGAAGGATACACATCCTCTATACAGTGGTCTTGTCAAAAAAGGAGAGAAGTGATCTAATCAAGCCTCTATATGCAACTGCCCAATTTATGGGAAATGTGGAGGAGCAAAGAACATATTATAAAATACACCTTGCAGATAAAATCAGCAAAGTCCTAACTGTGGAAACTTTATAGTTTTTCAAAAGTAAACTATAAGGGAAGGGAGAAAAAAAAAACAATGGAAGGAAACTATAAATTAAAAGAGGCATAAAGGACGCATTTCAATGTGTGAACCTTGCTTGGATCCTGATTCAGACGTACAAATGAAAAAAAAGTTTAAGAGACAATGGGAAATTTGGTCACTGTCTAAATATTTCATGACAAGATATTATGGTTACCTCTTTCAAGTAACTATAATGGTTTAAGTTTTTTTCATTTGGGGAAATACACTAGATTACCCATAAATGAAACTGTGTGATTGATGTTCTAAATATGCTTCAAAACAACTTGGAAGTGGGGGATTAGGTCCAGGGTACAGAAAAAAAAAAGAAAAGAAAAAAGATTGGCTATGAGCTGGTAAGTGTTGTAGTTGAGTGATAATGGTTCTAAGGTTTCCTTTATTATTCTGTTCCCTTTTGTATATATTTTACAACTTCCATAATGAAATCTAAAATAGAAAAGAAAGAAAAAGAGAAGAAGAAATGCAGGGAGAGAACAGAAAAAGATGGAAAAAAGAATAAAAATGCTCCATCTGATGCCACAATAATATTGTACTTTATAGATTACAGAACATTTTCACATTCAATATTTCAGGCCAAAGAGATGACCTAGCTCTCAGATTCTTTTCTAACCACTTCTCTGCCAGGCACAGAATACTAGCTGAGTTTGAGACTAGGCCAGCATGACACATATAAAAGATACTCAATAAACATTCATCAAAAAGTGAAAAAAAGAAAAATACAGAAAGAGAGATTCAATTTAAGTAAATATGAGCATTATCCTTTATCTAAGGCAGACTAAGAAAGAAGTGAATGAACACAAGCAAAGGTAAGGGATACTTTGTGGCATTTGTGAACTGTGGCTCATTGGTCCGCCCAGTGTGGAAATGGTGGTCCTCTCTGATGGGCTGGAGTTCTAGGGGGAGCAGAGAAGGGCAATGGGGAGCAGGGAGCTTGAGAGGGGTGGGGTGTTTGCTGTGGGCAATGGGCTAGGGATACACTGGGAATATCCCAGGAGGAAACAAATTTATCAGTGTCAAGGCTCTTTAAAGTTATCATGTTTGTCTTATTCATAAAGGGACTTACCTCCCAGGACAGATTCTTCTACTCTATACTTGTTTTACAGCTCATTTTACTTCATGTATCTACCAGTGGCGTGCCTGCTCTTTGGTTTTTTTGTTTTTGTCTGCTTTCTTTTGTTTTATCTATCTTGCTTTCCACACCAATAAACATCCAATTTCATTGTTTTAATAAAACTCTGGATGGATCCCTTGCCAAGGATATAGTTGTTAAATCTTTACTAAATATCATTAAAAAACTGTGGGAAAAGACCTATGATGGCAAGAGATGATTGCATGAACAATTTGTGCAGATTTTTTCACTGGAGTTTAGGTTTGCTACATGTATCATGTATCAACCCATGTAAAAAAAAAAAGACAGATTAATTCATTTGGGAGAAAACAAATAAACAGAATAATACAAAAACAAAATAAACCTTAAAACGCCAGTAGAGTCTGGCAAAGTCTGGCAATTTCTTTTCTTTTTCTTGCTATTTGTTTTGTTTTGTTTTGTTTTTTGTTTTTGTTTTTTTAGTCTGGTAATTTCTAACATTTCAATCTGGAAAGGCACATAGGCTCTTTAGAAGGGCCACAGGCTACTTGGAGGTAGCCATTACAGCCCAGGCTTTGGAGTCGGGCAGAAAAGCTCCTATTGCTACATTTATCGGACTACCCTTTTGGTAGTCCTTTAAATTCTTTGAGCCCTGGTTTCCTTATCCAAACATGAAAGCTATTTCAGGTCAACTGGGGAAAATAAAAAATTGGGGGGCTGGGACATAATCTGAGATGTTTAATACACAAAGCCAAAATTGACCTCTGTTCTCCTGAAAGGGGAGTGGGATCATTTCATAACAGCAAAGGCAGCATCAAAATGATATATGACTGATATTCAAGTGTTAGTCAGATATCCATGTCGATTTGGATTAAATGTTTCCTAGACTCTGTACCATTTTTTTTAATGACAAAATATTAGGTAGAGAATTTGTGGATTAAGACTTCATGTAAAAATTTTCTCATCTATAAAATGAGGATTACTCTGAGGATGAGAGTAGGTAAAATGGCACTTAGATAGTGTACCATGTGTGCTACTATTTTTCGGCCCTCAATAGATGTTATTGTAAATATTATGATATGCCTGCCACTGCCAGCCTTAATCCAGTTTAGTAGATTTTTGTGCCCGTAAGTGATTATAAGGACACCAAGAAGAGCTTGAGCAGCTTTCTCCTGAGAAATTTCCCCGTCACTTTCTGATATGTCTTTCACAGGAGATTAGGTCTTCCCATCCCAAAGCTAAGTGGAACACAGGGATACATAAGTGACTCATAATGGATCTTTCCCAGAGAGCAAATTTTCATGAGAAAAGACAGGGCACAAAGAATGAGGATACTGTGCCCTTAAAGGAGCAGCAGTCTCTCCTCCCTGCCCATCCATCCCTCCTTCCCCACCCCCACTGCATCCCCCAAGAAGACAGGGTAAGGAAAGTGGAGACTGTTCAGGGAAGCTTGTTGCCTAGTCAGTGGTGACATCAATGAATTTTCAAAGATCCAGCCAACAGCCGCTAACTGACTGGAATGCTTTTAGCTGCTGTTTCAGTAGACTGAACCAGGACCTGACCAGCTGTAAGCTGTCTATTGTGCCCTTTCCACAATGTAGGTACTCTGCCCTGGCTTCCCTGAGAGAACAGAAAGGCATCAGCAGAAATCCCGGAAACTAGTTTTCAAAGGATGAGTTAAGACTTGCAGACTGACTGACAGAATAGAGCAGAAGTGAAAAAGAAAAACACCTCCTACCCTGATTTGTCACCACATTTAAACTCTCAGAGTTGGACTAACTTTGAAACAGATTTGAGTCCACACGCAATCAAAATGTCAAAGAGAAAATATTTCACCAACTTGTGGATTCCGATTCTAAGACAGGGTAAAACAGATTTGGCACCACCTTTTCCATCCCTTGTTCATGATTATTGTTTTGCTGCCTGCTTTAAATTCCTTTTCCTATAACAATTATACATACAAGTAAAAGTGAAATCACTGTAGGAAGATATAGAAATTTTTTTTCCTCTTAAAAGAAAGGCAGCATCGTTAAAAAAAAATTACCGCTAATTAGTTGGGTAAAGTTACAAATTCATCAGAGTTAAAATGTTCTCCACCAGCAGAAAATGCAATTCACCATATGGTATTGGAAGTATGCAAGAAAGGATTTTCCTGTGCTATTTTCTGCAGTTGGAGTTTGGCCTTAGATTATTTGTGGGTTTCCAAGCATTTGAATTATGCAAGCTGGTTGACTGAGTGGCTTCAAGCATTCAGGAGACAAGCTTTTTCAGCTCATAATAAAAAATGAGTTTCTTTGCAAATGTATATTGAAATCTGCAGTTTCAATTTTCAGCAATTTTGGGGAATGTAAGAAACTTTTTTCAGTTAAGTTTATATGCTCAGAGTTGCTTAACATGGAGATTGCCTGAAGCCAAAAAAAAAAAAAAAAAAAGAGAGAGAGAGAGAGAGATAGCAACATGAAGATAGAAATCCTGAAAGTGGTCTTCAAATTTAAAGGTAAAATTAAGAATAATGCCAGATGAACCTAGTTTTTCATGTTTATTCATCTTGTTATAATTTTAAGCATATGTCTTTAAGCCTGAAATTAGCAAATGCCTGAGGTGCAAAATAACTGACAAACAGAGCTGCAGACATTGATAATATTCCAAGAACATTTAGCACTTCTCAGTGAAGGCCTATTCCATTCTGTAGCCTATCAAAAGTTAAAATAAGGAATGATGAGCGGAAATATACTTCCTCATCTTTCTTTTACTGTTACTTCTACAAAGTCTACATTTAAAATATTCACTCAAAATCTTGCTCTGAGGGGCGCCTGGGTGGCTCAGTGGGTTAAAGCCTCTGCCTTCGGCTCAGGTCATGATCCCAGGGTCCTGGGATCGCCCTGCATCGGGCTCTCTGCTCAGCAAGGAGCCTGCTTCCCCCTCTCTCTCTGCCTGCCTCTCTGCCTACTCATGATCTCTGTCTGTCAAATAAATAAATAAAATCTTTAAAAATCTTGCTCTGAAATAGCATTTCTTATGTCAGAGTTTTATATTTCTCTTTTTAATTAATTAATTTATTTTTTATTATATAATGCATTATTAGCCCCAGGAGTACAGGTCTGTGAATCGCCAGGTTTACACACTTCACAGAACTCACCATAGCACATACCCTCCCCAACGTCCATAACCCAACCACCCTCCCCCCCCCCCCCCCCCCCCCCCCCCCCCCCCCCAGCAACCCTCAGTTTGTTTTGTGAGATTAAGAGTCTCTTATGTTTTGTCTAGAGTTTTATATTTCTGAGTTAATGTTCTTAAAGCTCTTAAGATGTTTTGCTATGAAACATTCACTTAGGCAATCAAACCAAGGCTTTGGGAATCTCATTCAGATTTATTTTTTTTTCTTGGCGTATCTGGGTGGCTCAGTGGGTTAAAGCCTCTGCCTTCAGCTCGGGTCATGATCCCAGGGTCCTTGGATCGAGCCCTGCATTGGGTTCTCCGCTCGGAGGCGAGACTGCTTCCTCCTCTTTCCCTCTCTGCCTGCCTCTCTGCCTACTTGTGATCTCTGTCTGTCAAAGAAATAAATAAAATCTTAAAAAAATTTTTTTTCTCTTAATCTAAAATCATTTGTTTGATTTTGAGTTGTATATTTGATCCAATTATAACTATGGCTTTGAGGTCAACTTTACCTTTTACCTGTGAGTGAAGAATTACATATTAATACTCAATTGTATCTTTAGAATGTATATTTTGCCCATGATTACTCACCAATAATAATTAGCATAGTGTTTAGACTTCTGAATAAATGTATTTATTTTTCAAGACCAGAGGGACTATATCACTATCACTCAGGTTTTCGTCCATTTTACCAAAGTGTGATACTTGTAAATTACATTTTCTAATACATACTGGACCATATTTCTTACTCTAAGTAAAAATCCCATCCCACTGCGACACCTAGGTGGCTCAGTTGGTTAAGTGGCTGCCTTCAGCTCAGGTCATGATCCCAGAGTCCTGGGATTGAGTACCACATTGGGCTCCTTTCTCAGTGGGAGCCTGCTTCTTTCTCTGTCTCTGCCTGCTTGTGCTCTACCCTCTCTTTCTCTTTGACAAATAAATAAATAAATCTTAAAAAACAAACAAACAAAAACCTGCCCTCTACTTCTTACTTTACTTTTAATGAAGCTGAATGAAATGTTTGATGGCATAACAGTTTGTCAAATAGTTACAGAATTTTCCCTGAGCACAATTTCAGTTTTATATTATTTAGGGCTCTTTTGATTTAATGTGACAGAAAGCCCAACCCAAACTGTTTTAAGCAAAAAGTCTGTCTTTTGGCTTGTCCCAAGGGTGGTTTTGCATCAGGGGATCCTGACCGAGCTGAAAATCTTCTTAGAGAACCTAGTTTTTGTTGCTTCTATGCTCACTTTATGTGAACTTTCTTATACTGCCAGTGGCAGCAGATACACAAACTAGTCTATATCCTCTTCTCAAGTCCTGTAGAAAAGAACGTGTGCTTTTACCTCACGAGTTTCAGCAAATGTCTTCTTGGTCTTAGGGTATTTAACTGTGTCATACGTATATCCTTGAAACAACAGCTCTGGCCAAGAGAACACAAAACATGGATGGATCTAGATCAACTAGGACCCAGTTCTGGGGTCATGGCAGAGGTCAATTTCCTCAGAAGTCCTTGGCTGAAAATATGGGAGTGGTGGCAATCACCAGAAGGAATATGTATTCCATTGCCAAAAGAACACATATTCATGAAGCCTGTATCTTATGTATTTTTATAAGCTATATTTTAATTATATTACTTTCAATATGTTCTGTACTTTTGGTTTTGGTTTCTCATAATGCACAAACTATTTATAAAGAGTTTTAAAATATCTAAGTAGTGGTGTATATTCGTCTGCTTAGATTGCCGTAACAAAATACCACAGACTGAGTGGCTTAAACAGCAGACATTAATTTTCTTAACATTCTGGATAGTGGAAACACAAGATCATGGAGGCAGCAGGTTTGGTATCTGGTGAAGGCTCTCGCCTTGGGTGACAGATGGCCACCATATCTCTTGTGCTCCCATGGTTTTTCCTTGGCGTGTGGTACATGTGGTACATGTCCTTGCTCTTACAAGGACACTAATTCTATTATATTGGGACCCCACCCTTATCACCTCATTTAACATTAATTCTTTCCTTAAACTCCAAATATAGCCACACTAGAGGTTAAGCCTTCAGCATATGAATTAGGGGTATATAAACATTCCAACCAAAACATAGGTTTTTTGTTTACTTACATTTTTATTAATTTATAGATTTTTTTTTCAGGGTCAAAACAGTGTGGTGGTTAAAAAAGACAAATTCTGAATCACCATACTTTGATCCAACACTTCCTGCTTATGAATTTCCCTTGGGCTTTTCACGTAATGCCCCTGTGTTCCAGTTCCCTTAATTGCAAAATAACAGGGTGGGGGAGGGTGAGTAGAGGGTGGCAGGGTAATGGGAATCAAGAGTACACTTAACATGATGAGCAATGACTATGGAATTGCTGAATCATTATATGAAGAGAACACTGTATGTTAATCATATGTCAATAAAGAAATAATAATAGTGCCTATCTCACTAGGTTATAGAGGATGAAAGTGTATTTAAAACTGTTCCTGGCACATAGAAAAAAAGATCAATAAATGTTTTTTCTTTTTCCCCCTTTTTTTCCTCTTCCTTCTGTTCCTCCACCTCTTTCTTCTTTTTTATGGAATTCTTCCCTTTTTCTTCATCATATTCATCGGGAATCTACTATTTCTATTTTTTAGGATTTGTTGAGTTTTCCTTTACTGTGTCTCATCTGGTCATGCTTGTAAATGTTTGATAGACTATTCAAAGGAAAGTATATTCTTTTACCAGTGAAGCTTTAAATAAGCCTAAATTAACTCATCCTTATTATATTTTTAAAGTTATTAGTTCTATGAATTTCTGGTAGTTTTGCTTTATATACTTTGATTCTATATTGTTTTGCACCTGAAGTAATATGTTAGTTTAGGAAAATAAGAAAAGGTCAACAGCAGGCCAATATACCATTCTTTCCTCTCTCAGGGATGCTCGGGGAAGAAAGAATGATCCTGTCAAGTCTTTTGCATGCAAGCTGGTAAGATCTGACTCACACAACAATGTTAATATTAGTAAAAAGATAACAAAGTTATTATCTGTGAAACAAATTTAAGTGGATATACTTGTTGTGGTAGGTCAAATAATGGCTCTCTGAAGATATCCATGACTCAACATCTGGAATCTGTCCTAGATTATCCGTACATGAGAAAAGAGACTTTGCATGTGTAATTGATGTTATAGACTTTAAGATTGGGCAATTATCCTGGATTATTTAGGTGGACCCAATCTAATCATAAGAGCCCTTAAAAGAAGAACTTTTTCTGGCTGGAATCAGACAGATGCCACATAAGAGGTGGATATGGTGCAACAGAAGGGAAAGTTACAGCGATTCTGTAAGTGGAAGGAAAATCATTGCTACGGTTCTGAAACATGGAGGCTGTGTGGGAGGACTGGAGAGTTGCCTCGAGTTGCTAAGGGACACCCCTGCCTGACAGCTGGCAAAAGAGTGAGGACCTTCATCCTACAACTACAAGGAATTAAACTTGATCAACAATCTGAGTGTGCTTGGGAGGGAATATTACCCAGAGCCTTAAGTAAGGGATGTATCTATATGACACCTTGATTTTAACCCTGTGACACCCCTCTGATTTCTGACCTAGAGGAACTGTAACACAGTACATTTGTATTGCTTGAAACTGACATCTGTGTGGTAACTTGTTATGGCAGCAAAAGAATACTAATATGCCTTCTTTTCCTCTGCTGCTTAATTTTAAATACATATAGAATTGTGGGAGCATGGCTGCGTAGAGAATGGGATATCAAATTGAGAAGTTCCATAAACAAAACAGTATCTCCACATACATTTCTCAAAAAACACTTCACAGATTAACTCTGAAATCAGAAGGTATGATAATGAGGGAGAAGGGAGAAGGAATTTAATTGGGTACTGAGTTGGACAGTATCCGACTTCTCCCAGGGAAGAATGTTTGCCTGTGCCTTATGTTTGCTGTACCTTTCCATTTATTAGTAAAATTGGGTATTAGTTCTATGATTCATGTGAATATGATTTGACAATTAAACCTTTTATGCTACCATACAGCTATGTTCTCTTTTCCAGTAATGGTTGTCATTTTAAATGATCTTTAAGTATAATAATGCATTACATAAATTCAAATTCATTTTGTCAATATTTAAACCTCAGTTTTTATTCCTATTGATTATCGATATTTTTCAGATATGTCTTTATCCATCACCCCCCCTTTTTTTTAAGTAGGCTCCATGCCCAGTGTGGAGCCCAACATGAGGCTTGAACTCACAACCCTGAGATGAATTATTGAGCTTCATCTCAAGTCAGATGCTTAACCAACTGAGACACCCTGGCACCCCATCCATCCTTTTATTTTTGACATTTCTATGTCCCTATTTTCAGATGTCTCATATGTTGCATATAGTTGATTTGTTTTTCAATGCAATTGTATCTTTTTCTATTAATATATGAGTTCTTTTTCCTATCTACTAGTATAATAAAAACATTTTACCTAATATTTGTCATTGAATTTGTTTTCTTTTTTAATATTTCCTTGCTATCACTTTGTTTTGAATCTGTCATTGTTTTAACTTTTTGTTTCCCTCTCCTTAAGAAAAATGTGAAGTTACAGTTTTTTTATGCATTCATCTTTGTACTTTTAAGTAAAATATGCAAGCCATTATGTATTGGGTCATTTTATTCTAAAACTGAAGCAGTAACTATTGACTCCAGAAGGAAAGATAAAATAATTTTCTTATAATATGATATTATGAAGTATATTTGGCATAAAAGTTGTTTTACTAGAGATGTAATCTGAGTAGAATTTCTTGACTTTCATACTTATTATTAATGTCAGTTTACTGCAAGTTATTTTTCTAAAAAAATATAAGCAAGTGAGAACAGTTTGCAAGGCAATCATATGACATGGAGTTTTCCATTGCCAACATATTGACATAATACCTCTTTTCTTATCACTAAGCAAGGAGCAATAATAATGTGGTACTATGTAAGTTGGCTTCTTTTCAATGCATCAAATGAGAGACAGATTCCGAATTTACTTTGGCATTAATGAAATGTTTCTAGACTATATTAACAGACTAGACTGACTTTTGTGATTCTTGGTTTCTCAAGGATTAATATCTCAGGTGATGATTTATCAGAAAATGTAACAAACCTGGCCTAAATTATGATCTACAAATCCACTGCCAGAATGTTGTCCTCAAGGAAGTCGTTTATATAATGTTTTTATAGTCCCCACCTGCTGAGTTTCGGGATTCCAAAGGAGGGCACTATGATTTAATAAAAGTAACATTTCCGGGAAATTCTAAATAAAATTCCAAAACGCAGATGCTGCTTAGATAACTTCATTGTTTCCTCATTGCCTATAAAATTTAAAATCCTTACTGTATTTGTCAAGATTTGTCTTAAGAAGATTTTGGCCTGTTTCAGTCACATTCCCAGTTATTCCCACCTACGTAGTTTTGAAATCCACTACATCCAACAACCGACCATTCCCTGTCATACTTTTTCACACCTCTCCACCTTTATCGACACTGGATCCTCCATACAGAATGCCCCTTTCCTTCAATCCTCCATGTGGAGAAGTCCTATAAATCCTTTAAGAGGCAACTCTATGAGGCCTTCCTGCTTTTCACTCAAAATTAATTCATTTTTTTCTCTTACATATTCATTACCATTTTTTATATGCTTCTCTTTAATGCTCATATTGATTCTATGTCTCCTCATTGCAATATAGGGCAAAAGTGGTGTGTAGTTCCTTTCGGTCTCCATCACAACAGAGTCTGTCTTTGATATACATTACTCATTTAATTTATGTTGAATAAATGAATGTATTTATTGCGTTAGCACTCTTCACTGTGCTCAGTGTCTCAGGAACTTGAACTTTTTTGATTTCATCAATTTGCTCCATTGGTTTCTGACATCAACATTGTTTCTCTGATTAATGAATAAATGAATAGTGGGAGGTATAAATGTTGGTTTTCTCTATTTTCTCCCCAGCTGTCACTGTAGATGAGCTACTGAAGGTCATGGGCTCATGCTGCATTGCCCTCTACTACAGGTTTGTTTGTTTTTTGCTTGTTTTTGTCTCCAGGACCTGCTCCCTCTGTTTGCTTCATCACACTCTGTGGCAAAGCATCCATCCTGCTGTTGCTAGCCCAGAACACTATAACCTTAGTGTTCACGCATCTGTGAATAGTCTCTTTATTATACCAAATTACCCAATTTTTCAGAGTGCCCTCAATTTGTTCTTTAGATCCTGACTCCTACAGTGATGGATATGGGAAGTCGTCCCAAGCAAAGGACCTTTAAAATGGGTTTGTAATGTCATCTCACTGAAGCAGAATGGGGTACTGAACATCTGCGTCTCATGAAGGTGTCACAATTATGGACCTACCACCAGTGGTGGCATGGGAGGAAGTGAAGATAGCAAGGTGTTGGGAGAGCCAGTGCTACAGCACTTAGTAGCCTTGGCAATCATGGTGATTACAAAGACCGATATGTACCAGAGCTAATGCTGAAAACCTGAGAGCATACAGGGAGAAAGTCAAGTTGAAGACTTCTATTGCCCAACTCAGAAAAAACAAATGGGAAATTAAAAAAGAAAAATCTGTTATGGCAGCTTTGAAGGAATCTCTGATCTTTAAGATCAGAGGATTGAGAGGAGATAAAGCCCAGGGCCTTACAGAGTTGAAACATTAATTAATCAACCCAGTCATGCCCTTTATGTAAAGGTTAAAGAGCTGATGTGGGAGAAGAGGGACCCTGAGAGATGGTAAATGCATATTTTGGCAACCACAGATGAGACTGATGAATTTTAAGTCACAAAATTCAATGAACATTCCTTGCTATGGGAAGCAACACTTCCCTCTTTAATCTGCCAAAAAAAAAAAAAAAAAAAAAGAAAGAAAGAAAAAGATGGTTTTCGAGTGAACCAGATTCTTCACTCTCATAATAGCCTTGCAGTGATTTGATCTGGGATGGTTACTTCACAAGTCAGGACATCTGACTTTCCCCACTCCTCACTGCATCTCCACACATAAGATTTAGAACCAACATAGTTCAGATAGTGATAAACAAGGCCTGGTATGCAAAGAGATACATTATACACTAGAGGATTTGAGAGTGGAGAGACCAGATGTATTAGTTAATTCAAAGGGACAGGTGAGCATTGTGACCATAATAATCTATACTGGACAGATAATTAGAATGTTTCACCCATAAGATCTGCCATATTGATTAATTGACCATGCTGTCTTTAGGAATGAAATTAATGAGCAGATAACATGCTTCTTGATATATATGTATACAGATAGCTAATTCTGGCTATACTCATTATTTGTGTGGTATTTATATTCTATAAAGCTACTGGAACACTGAATTAGGCAATACTGAACCACTGCTCCAAGGGAGAAAGACAGGGTCAGGTTCACATAAGCCTCTGTTCACGACATTTTCATCAACTGTTCAATATATTAGCTTGTTTTTGTTTTGTTTTGTTTTGTTTTGTTTTTAAGAGTTTATTTCTGACGGACAGAGATCACAAGTAGGCAGAGCAGCAGGCAGAGGACAGAGGCGGAAGCAGGCTCCCTGCTGAGAAGAGAGCCAGATCCGATGTGGGGCTCCATCCCAGGACCCTTAGATCACGACCTGAGCTGAAGGCAGAGGCTTAACCCACTGAGCCACCCAGGCGCCCCTATATTAGCTTGTTTTATGTGTGGTTTTTGTTTAAAGACACTTTATTTAATGTATTTTGATATATTATTAACACTGGACTCAGGGCCAACATCACTATAATTTATATGAAACTTCTAACATAATTTGTAGGAAACTTCTCCAACACATGTGTTTTCTCTATAAGCCTTACTGTGCTTAAGAACACTGCTTAGGGGGCACCTGGGTGGCTCAGTGGGTTAAAGCCTCTGCCTTCGGCTCAGGTCATGATCCCAGGGTCCTGGGATCCAGCCCCGCATCCGGCTCTCTGCTCAGTGGGGAGCCTGCTTCCTCCTCTCTCTGCCTGCCTCTCTGCCTATTTGTGATCTCTCTGTCAAATAAATAAATAAAATCTTAAAAAAAGAGAACACTGCTTAGCTCTATGCTTGGGGGACATTTTAAACAGCAAAATCACCAATGAAAAGCATAAAAATCATAGAAAGCATGGCATTAAACAACTGTGAAATGACACTTACTCACTTGTGACCTGAAAAAAGAAGGACAGGGAATCACATTGTTCAAACTAAGATGGGAATTTGGGCTTCAGGTGATTCAAGATTTTCCCCACTCTGCACATGTTTGTAAATTATGGTGAAATCCAGTTAAGTATGGACTTTGAGGTTACAAATAAATTCTAGCAAGTAGGTAAATTCAATAGCATGGAACTTGTAAATAATGAGAATTGACTGTATATGTGTACACACACACACACACACACACACACACACACTATTTTAGGTCTATGGGAGGAATCCTAATTCACTTTGCCATAGCTGGGATTCACTCTCCTTCTCTTATCTTAAAATTAGGGTATTTCATATATGGGAAGGCATCAGTTCAAATGGAAGATAGGTCCACTTGAAGAAGATCACTGTAAGCTATGACTCTTCACACCTTTCCCTGGAAGAATCTACAGTTATTTACCAGAGTGGCCATGTTCTCATAAAATTCTAGAATTAAGTGAAATTTCTAGAATTTTCAGGGCTTAATAGATAGTAGTTTTGAATTGATGAAAATTCCCACTGCCACTGTGATCAACCAATCATAGTGAATGCTTATAAAGGTCAAGTGATAAGTCCTGGACCAAGTCTGTCCTAAACTTGGTTCAATGGGGACTATGAATATATTCTGTGGTTATTTTCACATTCCCAGAATTCTTAAAGGGAATAAACATATAGGATAATTGGCAGTCCCCTATACTGGTTTCCTGGCCCATGTAGTGAGGGCTATTATGATAGGAAAGGCCAAGTGGAAACACCTGGAATTGTTCTCTCCTTTACAAAGTAGTAAATAAATAGCACAAGGGTGGGGGATATATTTTATTTTGGGCCACCTTCAAAGACCTGAAAGCTATAGACTGGAGAGTCCTTCAACATTCACATTCCACTCACCTAAAGAATGATTTCCACAAAATTAATCATGTGGTGATGCTAATTGCCACTGTGCTCTTAGATATGATTTTGTTACTGAAATAAACCAATAAATCTGGCACCTGGGATATGGTATTGATCTAGAAAATGCCACTCCTCCCCCATCTATCAACAAAGATAATCAAAACCAGTTTCCCCTTACACAGCAAAAACAAAAGTATTTCATATTGTTTCAAGACCATGTCAACATTCATTTTCTCTGTCATAAGAAATTCTAGAGAGACCTTGATCACCTTGATATTTCACAGAACATTATGCTAATCCATTATATTGATGACAGTAATTGAACCTGATGAGAAAATATTAACCACCTCATTATATTAATAAGAAAAAATTTATGTCTGAGGGTAGAAGATGTAACATACAGAAGTTTAGGAGCCTGCTACCTTTGGTATAATTTAAAGGGGTCTGGCAGTCTGGTGCACATTTGCATATTTATCATAAAATGAGTCCTGTTGATTAACCTGCTACCTCAAAACACGGTGGAGGGGAAAAATTTCTTTTGGTATGCCATTTTGGATTTTGGAAGCAATGTCCACCTTATTGGTTTTTTGTTGTGCTTCATTTTCCTGGTCACCTGGAAGACTGCTAGCTTTGAGTAGGATGGGAGCAAGAAGAAGCTTTGAATCAGGTCAAGCTGTGATACAGGTTGTGCAGTCACTTGGACTTATGACTCAGCATACCTAATGAAAGTGGAAGTGCCTGTAGCATAGATAAAAGCTATATGGGGAGTTCAGAAAGCCAGAATAAGAGAATCACAGTTCAGATTCCCTGGCTTTCCATCTAAGGTCATGCTTTCTTTGGTCAATAACTATATTCCATTTGAAAATCAGTTTGTGGCTTGTTGCTAAGCCCTCACAGATAATGAAATCCTGTTCAGAGGACATAAGAAACTATATGACCTGAGTCATCCATCATATATGAGACATTATCCTATCTACTGAGTAATAAAATTAGATGTATGCAGTAGCATTCCTTATAAATTAGAAAATTATACATAGAAATTTAGGCCCCAGCAAGTCCAGAAAGCACAAATAAACTGCTTAATGGGGGCTCATTCTCTCATGCTATATAGCTTTGCAGGTTCTTTCTATCTTAACACCTATCTATTGCCTCAAAGGTATTTCCCTACAATTTCTGGTATGGCAGCACCAACTGGATATAGATGGCCTCTGTACTACTACCTACCTAAGGGTTCAATATTGCTCAGGCAATCCTGTAAATCATGTGCCTATATCTACTCTGTACAAAGAAGAGATGACTCAAGTACTAATCTATATTTATTCAGAAGTTTCTGATAGGTTGGCCATCTCATTAGGGATTTAGAACAGGATTAGAATATTGTGTTAGTATCCCCCTGAAAAACAGAACCAATAGAATATAGATAGATAGAGATATGGGTAAGAAAAGATTTATTATAGCAATTGGCTTACATGTTCATGGAGTCTGAGAAGTTCCACAATCTGGTGTCTGTGGGTTGGAGAACTGGAAAGCCAGTAGCATATCCAACTTGAGTCTGAAGGCAAGAGAACCACGGGAGTCAGTGTAAATTCTGGATTCTAAATACTCAGGAGTTCTTATGTCCTAGAAGAGAAAAATATTGATGTCTGGGTCCAATAAAAGAAAGAGGGACACCTGGGTGGCTCAGTCAATTAAGCGTCTGTCTTCAGCTCAGGTCATGATTTCAGGGTCCTGGGATTGGGCCTCACATCAGGCTCTCTGCTCAGTGAGGAGTCTGCTTCTCCCTCTCTCTCTGCCTGCCACTCCCCCTGCTTTTGCTTTCTCTCTCTCTCTGTCAAATAAATAAATAAAATCTTAGAAAAAGAGAGAGAGAGAAAGAGGGAATTTGTCCTTCTCTTGCCTTTTGTTCCATTCAGGGCCTCAGCAGATTAGATGATCCTCATCCACACTGGTGATGGCTAACTACTTAGTCTTCTGAATCAAGTGCTAATCTCCAGAAACACCCTCACAGACATACCCAGAAATAATGTTTTACTGGCTGTCTGGGCATTGCTTATCCCAGTCAAGTTGATACATAAAGTCAACCATCACAAATGAGGATAATGATTTTATGAGAGATATGTTGATGATTGCCTTGGAATAGTCACACAGTGTCACAGTGTTCACATTCAATATAAATATCCATCTACCACACAGAAGAGTCTCAGAAATCATGTGGACAAGATGACCTATCTTGTGGATTTCAGAATACTTCTGGCCACTCCAGTGCTTATTCAATAAGCCCAGTTAAAAAGTGCTATAATAGCAGGGAGTAGGCTGACAATGTGGAGTTCCCCATATTAAGGGTGATCTGATTTTTAACACTGCTGAGTGTCTAATCTGCCAACAGGAGAGGCCTATGCTAAAGCCCCATCATTCCCTGGAGGAACTCGTGGCCAATTGGCAGATTGTTTGATCCCACCTTTCCTAGGTAGGAGATGGGAAGAGGGACAGAAATCAATTCTTAAGAATGGGCATATATTCTTATCATATAGAATTTCCTTACTATCCTCTGTGGTTCTGCCAGCACCACTCCTTGTGAACTTGCAAAGTGCCTTATCTGTTGTCATGATGTACCACACAATAGTGCCTTTGACCATTTGTTGGGTAATCACCACCCTTGCCCATTAAAGCCTATTGGTAGTAATAGTTCCCAGTTATTGCTAACTACAGGGGTACTTCACCATAGCTTATTGAATTTTCTAACTGTACCCATAGTTTTATGCATGGTTTCAATGTCATGCACTGAATGGGTGTGCCAATTCCATTCTGCCCGGACCCTAATTTATTCATTTATCGATATTTATAAAGTGAAATTAGCAAGCAATTAAGGAAGGTTGGGGTTTCTTCAAAGTGATTTTGTTTCTAGAACTGTAACACTTTTTCAAAACTCTGAGCTCAAATTAAAATTTAACGATAAAGTGGTAATAAATTAAATTTAGAATAAGGTCTTAGTTATGGTACAATTTTTCAGACTTTTCCCATTTCTGTTTTTCAGTGCATTTGGAAGGAGAAAATGCACCACTAACAAGAACTAAGGAGAAGAGAACTTCTGGGTGTGACTGACTGTTTGCTCAGTGTACTAGGTTATCTGTTTTATTCTCTCTCTTCTTTTTTTCTATCCTTATTATTCTACTTCTCATTTTTAAAGTCATCTTATTCCCCCCCCGCCCCATATCCATTGACTTTTCCTAGATTTGCTGATAACATCACCCTGTCGGACCTAGTGATTTCCATTAACTCTGTCGTAGCATGTTGAGTTTTTTGAGGACCTGATTCCTGATCTAGACTGAAGAGATCCTTCTTCAGTCCAGCCACAAAGGAGAAGCAGAAGGTAATTGGTATTTCACTTACTTCTTTCAAAATTAGGGCAATTAAAGTATAACTTCTTGAATTTTATAATTTTCAGATGATAGGAAATTATTAAACTTAAATGTTGCATATATGACTGAACAATTGGAATGAGTATTTTCAAATACAAGTCTCATCTTTTGTTAGGTTTTCAGAGTTTTAATCCATTATGGCAGAACAAATTTGATCTTGTGGTCCCCTTTTCTTTTTCCATCCCGGAAAGTAGTTATTATATAAATAAAATAAATAAAGAGAGCAAAGGGAAAAGTCGTTTTTAATATTAAAGAAATATTCTAGCATTTTCACCTACTCCCATCCTTGAGATATATAGAATTACCAAATGTATTGAAAATTCAGGAAATTCTGTCATAAATAGTAACTTTGGCTTCATCTTGCATACTAATTTTTTAAACTTTTTTTTATTTTTTAAAAGATTTTATTTATTTATTTGACAGAGAGAGAGAGAGATCACAAGTAGACAGGGAGGCAGGCAGAGAGAGGAGGAAGCAGGCTCTCCCAAGAGCAGAGAGCCCGATGTGGGGCTCGATCCCAGGACGCTGGGATCATGACCTGAGCCAAAGGCAGAGGCTTTAACCCATGGAGCCACCCAGGCGCCCCTTGCATACTAATTTTTTATGTAGGTAAGGAACGGCAGTGTTATTATCTCAATTTTATCATATTATAAAAGGTGATTATACTCATCCTTTATTGCAGCTTTTAGAGAAAAAACTTTTATGAGAAATGCTTTGATTACCTTCATTTAATCATTATGAAGATAGATTGCTCTTAAATTCAGATTGTTATAGCCTAATATTGTTAATATTTCCTAGTTGAGGTTGAGAAGCAATAATATTAATTTGGGACAGGTGGCATAATAGCATCACAACAACAATAATTTATTGAGTACTTGTGGCATTATCTCATTTCCTCTTTTTAAGTAATACTTTAAGGTGTTTTTATCCTGTTGTTATAGCTGAGAAAAATCAGGGCTCAGTGATGGTAATAAGCTGGATGGATAGTGTGGTATCCTGTAGTATAGGGTGACTATGCCCCTTATTAGCTTTGAAAATTTGCATGTATTGCTTAATGTCTAAAGGTTACAGTGCACTGATCTGTGACAAGAAGAATTTAATTGAGTCACTTTGAGGTACCACTATGATGTTAACATTCCCATATCCTAATTGTCACTATACATATACTGGAATATCTCCTACTATGGCTGAATTTATAACAGTGGACATGTTCATCATAAGTACAATATCATTAAATATGCCATTCTCCATTATCTAATTCACTATATCTACAGGGTAATGATAAAAGTTTCATTTTATAATATCTTTCTCAACTAAAATACTTGAGATGTTGATTTTATACCATGACTATTTTTTTATAAAGGAAAATCAAGGAGGCAAATACACAGCTTTAAATGGTTTAACAAATTTCATGGAATTCCTTTTACTAAAGCCAAGTCACCAAAGTATTAAAGACATGGTCTCAAATCATTAAAGAAAATCATCTTATTTTTTTATGACTGAGCAAATGATTCTGCTAATTCATGGAAGAGTAGGCATCAATTCTTCTGACAGGCCAATTATGGTACTGGCCACCCATAATTTCTAATAATTTTTTATTACAAATGTAAGAAATGTTTAAATAATCTATTTTTTAAAATATTTTTATCAAATATATTATTTCAGAGGTCATTTAATATATATATATTTAATTAAGTTTATAAAACTTTAACCTACTTAAGGATTATTTGTCTCCAAATTAGGTATCATTTATAGCTGACATAGTTACAGTATCAACAGAAGTTCTTTATTCCATTTCAATATTTATTTATTTATTTATTTATTTATTTTTAAGATTTTATTTATTTATTTGACAGACAGAGATTACAAGTAGGCAAGAGAGGCAGTCAGGGAGAGAGAGGAGGAAGCAGGCTCTCCGCGGAGCAGAGAGCCCGATGTGGGGCTCGATCCCAGGACCCTGGGATCATGACCTGAGCCGAAAGCAGAGGTTTTAACGCACTGAGCCACCCAGGTGCCCCGATATTTATTTATTTTAAAAAATTTATTTATTTTAGAGAAAGAGAGAGCATATGCGAACAGGGGGAAGGGCAGAGGGAGAGGGAGAAAGAGAATCTTAAGCAGACTCCCTGTTGAGCATGGAACCCAACTTGGGGCTCAATCGCATAACCCTGAGATCATGATCTGAGTCAAAACCAAGAATCGGATGCTTAACTGACCAAATCACCCAGAAGCCCCTCCATTTTAATATTTATTAAAGCATTATAGCATGGTGATTTTGTCTTATGTGCTTTTGATAGGGAAAGAAAAGGCACAAGAAAATGAGACTAGCATTTTTGAGTACCCATTAAGTGCTAGATACTATGGTAGTTAATTGACTCCAAATGCATGTAGATATTCAGATTCTTTAATTGTTTAATTAACATTTTCCATAGGAAATATTTCACTTTAATAGCTGATTAAATTAGATAATACTATCAAGACTAAAGTTCTGTATATAAAACACTACCTTACAGACTATGTGCCAGTTCAATTCCAATCAACAAACAATGTCGATTGAGTACCTTCTAATAAGTTGAGTCCCACATAGTGATAATTTGGGATTCCAGGGTATGGTAAGGAAAGATCTTCAAACAAATCTTAAGATATATTTACTTAAGAGACTTAGACTTCCAGCACACACACCAATTTTCTTCTTTTAATAGGCAGTTGAAGTCACCTCTCTTTAAGCGTAGAAATAAGCTCATCTTTGGAGTTTGCATTCTATTCCCTATTTTCTGCCTCCAGTTTCTAACTCTAAACAAAAGACAGATGTCCCTGTCCTAAGGCAACATTCTCTAAAAGTCCTTTAATATCTTTTCACTTAGTGCAACTCAGAAGCCTGGCTATTGACAGTCGCTTCCTCAAAAATTGGGTTGTTTCCATGTACTCCTGGGGATATCTGTATCCACTCATTTTTGAAGTCTTCTGGAGACATGTTTTGTGGCTGTATTTGTTACAATGACTCTTAGTCAATTTGTTAAATTTTCCTCTTCCTTGCTTCTGATTTTGCTCAAATTCTGCAACTTCTATATTTTCAAACAGTATATTATTCAGCATATTAAAACAGAATTCTTAGGTCTCCTTTGTATGATAAACAGTGTTCCTTCTCTTACAACATACCATGACAACCTACCTCTGTTATCTTCACTCGTATATGCTTGGGGTTTTCTCATCATTTTTACTTTCCCATTTCCATGACCCTTAACTTTTATGTAACAAGTACAATGGTAGACATTCAACTATAATAAGACACATTTTCTTCTCTGTAAAATGGCAAATGAACAAATAAATAACAAGGTTAGAGACACAGCAATGCAGAACATCAAATGTACTCTAGCATCATAGGAAGAAACAACTCATTGCCACCTGGGAGCACTGGGAGAAAACACAAAGATAGGATGACACATAAAGAAGCTCTTAAAGGAATTTACCATATAGAGAGAGTTAGGAATGGAATATTTCAGGCGAGAAAAACATGACTAAGACAATTAATTAATGGGATTAATATCTATTAATTCAGCTAAATTATAAATCTTGATTTCAGATGTGAAAATTCCTTTAACTTATCTTTCATATATAATCTGTTATCAAATCCTTTCCACTCTCTTAAAATATCCTTACCTAATCTTCAAACATTCATCTACAGTCCCCCAAAAGACATCTTGCCAAATTATATGATTCCCTCCCCCTCAATATTCTTAGATGGTTCCACATCACCTAATAATGGAATGCAAACTCCTCAGCATATTGTTTCCTGTTTCCTGGACTCACCTCTGTGGAAGAAACAATTGTACCAAAGTGAAACAAGCAAGGAAGACTTTATTTAAGATAATTTCAATAGGGGAGAAAGGCCAGTCTGAGCTCATTTCCACTGAAGCAAAGGGCTGTGGTTTTTAAGAGCTGGGTTTGGTGTTGGAAGTCATAGACCATATATGTTTACCAATTGGCTTTACACAAAGAAAGGGTAACATTTCTTGTATCTTCATGACCGAAGATATTTTTACAAGTTGGAGTAAGACACCTGCCCAAATTACACTCCTATCTCTCCTCCCACAGAAAATGGGAAGTAGGGATGCTATCTTCCTGGATGACTACATTTGAAAGACATAGCTTCTACATACATGGGGAAGACATTTCTAGGTTAAAAAACTGGCAAAAAGACTTTTAAAAGATTTATACCTCAAAGGGAGAATTTATAGAGAAATAATTTATAATTCTTTGTTAAGTTTGTAAAGTAAATGCTCTACAATGATGATTGAAATTGGAAGATGACACAGAGAAATGGGAATACATTCCATGCTCATGGATTGAAAGAACAAATATTGTTAAAATGTCTATATTGCCCAAAACAATCTACACATTAATGCAATCCTTATCAATATACCAACATTTTTTTTTTCACAGAGCTAGAGCAAACACTCCTAAAATTTTATGGAACACCAGAGCCAAAGAAAACTTGAAAAAGAAAAGCAAAGCTAGAGACATCACAATTACAGACTTCAAATTATATTACAAAGCTGTAATGATCAAGACAGTATGGTACTGGCAAAAAATAGGCATATAGATCAATAGAACGGAATAGAAAGTCCAGAAATGAACCCACAACTATATGGTCAATTAATCCTTCACAAAGCAAGGAAAAATAGCCAATGGAAAAAAGACAGCCTCTTCAACAAATGATATTGGGAAAACTGGACAGAGACATGCAAAATAATGAAACTTAACAACTTTCTTACACCAAACACAAAAATAAATTTATAAGGACCTAAATGTGAGACCTGAAACCATAAAAACCCTAGAGGAGAACACAGGCAGTTACTTCTAAGACATTGGCCATAGCAACTTCTTTCTAAATATGTCTTTGAAGGCAAGGAAAACAAAAGCAAAAATGAACTACTGGTATTTCATCAAGATAAAAAGCTTCTGCACAGTGAAGGAAATATTCAACAAAACTAAAAGGCAACCTATGGAATGGGAGAAGGCATTTGCAAATGACATATATGATAAATGGGTCAGTATTCAAAATGTACAAAGAATTCATAAAACTCAACACTCAAAAAGTGAATAATCCAGTTAAGAAATGGACAGAAGATATGAATAGACATTTTTCCAAAGAAGACATCCAGATGGCCAACAGACACATAAAAATATGCTCAACATCATTGATCTTCAGGGAATTCAAATCAAAACTACAATAAGGTATAACCTCACATCTGTCAGAAGAGTTAAAATCAACAACACAAGAAACAACAAGTGTTGGTGAGGATGTAGAGAAATGAGAACCCTCTTAAACTGTTGGTGGGAATGCAAACTGATGTAGCTACTCTGGAAAACAGCATGGAGTTCCCCCAAAAAGTTAAAAACAGAACTACCCTATGATCCAGCAATTGCACTGCTAGGTTCTATACCCAAAGAACATAAAAATACTAATTTGAATGGATACATGCACCCTGATGTTTAAGGCAGCATTAGATACAACAGCCAAATTATGGAAACAGTCTAAGTGTCCATCAATGGATAAATGGATAAGGAAGATGTGGTGTATATATAAAATGGAATATTACTGAGTCATAAATGAGAATTAAATCTTGCCATTTGCAATGACATGGATGGAGCTAGAGACTATTATGCTGAGCGGAATAAGTCAGTCAGAGAAAGACAAATACCATATGATTTCACTCATAAGTGGAATTTAAGAAACAAAACAAATGAGCAAAGAGGGGAAAAAGAGACTGGCAAACCAAGAAACAGACTCTTAACTGTAGAGAACAAACTGATGGCTACCAGAGGGAAGGCAGGTGGGAGGATGGATTAAATAGTTGATGGGGATTAAGGAGTGAATTTGTGATGAACACCAGGTGATGTATGGAAGTGTTAAATCAGTATACTGTACATCTGAAACTAATATTACACTGTATGTTAACAGGAATTTAAATAAAAAGTTTTAAAAGAAGAATAAAAAACAAACAAGAGTAACTAGTTGCCAAATCTTTTAATAAACTTTAAAGGATATGTGATCTCTCTACTCAAAAAAAAAAAAAAAAAAAAGTCCAAAAACAGGAAGGTCAGGGGCTGTTAAGGCTATCTTAGAGACCTCACAATCCCATTTTGCATTAATTAAACTCAACTAGTTACCATTTTCTGAGTGTGCCACATGCTCTATTATTTTAATGTCAGCATTGTACCAAATCTTTTCCTTTGAAAGTTAGACTCCTATGCAAATGTTTCCATTGGTTTTCTTTGTTCTTAAGCATCACTATACAGCCTTGAATGTGGCCTAGAAGTCTTGCCCAGGTGGCCTAAACCTCTGTGACTAGGGTTTCATATCATTTTACGTTGCCTTTCCTCTATACTCTGCTTTACTATAAGGTTTTTGGTAGTTGTGGTTGTGGTTTTTAAAAATCACCTTCTATGCATTCTATTTTCTTTTACTAGATGATCTTTGCATATGCCATGATCTTTTTTAATCTCATTCTTTACTTTGCCTAATTAATTCCACCAAGCTTAAGCCACATTTCCTTAGGGTAAATTTGAGTACTGTCTTATATGATTTTATAGACCCTCATTCTTTGCCTTCATATGATATACTTCAGTTTGCAATTACATATCCACTAAGGAAATTATTTAAATCATTTCTGTCTCCTATATTAGTTATAATGGATCTGAGTTTGAATATATAGTTAAAAATTACATCTCTATTACCTAGGCCAGTGCCTGGAATATAAAGTTTCTCAGTAACAACAAAAGGGTAGATATGTAAATAAATGAGTGGATAAATTATTCAAGGGTCAAGTTGAATAGCATTTCTTTGGTTAAATCTTTCTTCCCCCTTCAGAGGCAGAGTCAAACATTCCTTTATCTGTATTTCTGTTGATCGCCATTCTGACATCCAGAATAATATTCATTACATTGCATTGACTGTGTGCAATCAAAAACTGGTCTCCTCCTTCATCTAGATTAGACGTTCCTTATGAGTAAGAACTCTTGACTTATTTATATCCATATGTATCTCATCTCTGAGAGAAATTCCTCTTAAGTCATTCAAGTAGAAAAAAATGTTCAATCAATAAGCATTTAGAAAGCACTTTAAGTACCATGTAATATCTTTTGACCTGATATTGAGAAGCATTGTGGAAATTTGAAAAAAAATTGTTTTTAAAAATGTATGTTTCAACAGTTTATAATAAAAATCTTTGAAAGAATATGCCTATTGTTGCAAAAATACTCAAGTACTGGTTAATGCCTCTTCAGGTATGTAAGAGAAATGTAGAGAATATTTATGACTGAGTGACTATGTATGTGTGGTAAACAAAATGTCTAGCCAAATAGGCAAAGGCTGTAATTAAATTTAAATCTGTATATTTATTCTTTATGATAATGATTACAGATTCAGTGTTCATTACTAGCAATTTAGTTCTAGTTAGAGATATTGACAGAGAATTTGTTCATTTGTATATTTAACTTGCCAAGGATGCAAACTTTACCTTAATTCTAATGATGACCAAAAATCTAAAATGTACCTGTTTTCACTGAGACCATAAAAATATCTTTGTAGGAGTGCCTGGGTGCTTCAGTTGGTAAGCGTTGGACTCTTAGTCTCAGCTCAGGTAATGATCTCAGGGTCTGAGATGGAGCTCTGTGTTGGGCTCTGCACTCTGGAGTCTGCTTGTGCCTCTCTCTCCCTCTCTGTCCCCCCACACTTCCTCCAACCTCTACATACATAAGCACTCTCTCTATATATGAGCAAAATAAATAAAATCTTAAAAGAAAATGTCTGTAATAGAAAATTAAATTTTATCACATAAACTATGTTATAAATATATCATTTAAGATAGTAAGTTTGCAAATTAGCTCCTTGTCATTTTTTTAGCATAAACGTATCTCTGTATCTATCTAGCACAATTTTATTTGTTAGGGAGATTTCATTTTTATTGGCTCTTCCCCACAGTTGAATAAATAAAAATATATCAGCTATGGTAGATCTGGATGGAAATACAATGCCAAATTTAATTTTTATCACGGCCTATTGAGAAGATAAAGTTTAACATAAAAATAATGTACTAAAAAGAGTATATTTATTTAAAATATAGATCAGTTTGATAGTAATTAAGGGAAAAGAGATAACCACAGAGTATAAATTTCAGGAAAATTTCTTAAATTGTTTGAGCTAGATCTTGAAGCATGGGAGAAAAAACTAATTGCAAGAAAGTACTTTATAATAGGTTGGTCAAACAAATCAAAACAAAAAAACAAAAACAGAAGCCCAAGGGTGGGGGGAAAAAACCCAACTACAAGTTAAAGTAACTATGGGGTATTGCTGGAAAAACTACACCCTGTGTATTCGGGAATATCCAAGTATTATGTTATGAGCAAAACATCACAGAATTAAGATTCAAATACAAAAATTACAAATTAAGGCACAAACTTAAGAATTGTCATCTGTGTGATGAACATTATTCTTTATTCATTGTTTTTTTCAGCCACTGCTACAAAAATTAATAATAATATAATTCAGACAATAGGTCTTTTTTTCCTTACTTTTCCTTTTGCTTTTCTCTTTTCTCCTTTCCTGTCCATTTTTTAAAAATTTGCTTTACTTTGCTTAATTACAAAAGTTATATAGACATGGTGTAGGAAATTTAGAAAATCCAGAAATTTGTGACAGATAAATTATAAATAACCTATAATTATGCATTTCAATGGCCTTCGTCATTGCTTTTGGTATATTTCCTTATGTTCTTTTATCTTTAGGGATATTTACATGGTTTCTGAAAAGGAAAAAAATTATAACCCTCATAGCATAACTTTTCTTTGATTATTTGAAGAACATTAAAATGAACACACACACAGTGACTTCTACATGAATTACCCTTCTTTTTGTGTCTCTCCCATCTGCAGTGCTTTAGGTGAGAGGATTCTACATGCGAATGCCAAGTTTCAATATTTGTTTTCTTTATTCCTCAATCATCAGATGGGTAATATCTGAATGCATGTAGAAAGGAAGGGGTCATGTGGTGTCACGTGGGGTAATGACTAATTAAGAAAGCAGTATTCATAGAAAGAGCAATGGTTGATATAGAAACATGTGTTTTAGTTAGGGTAAGAGAGTTAAGCTGAGTAAAACCAAAGTTTACCTCTTTCTTGATTAGTGTTCAAGGTCAGAAGCTGAAGAATACAAAAATATGTCACAAATCTTGCCCTTAATGGACATTCTTTACTGACACTGATAACTGCTAGCCTAAGTTTTTAGTGCTAATGCATTTCATTATTTAGTGTCCCTAATAACGTTCTGGTGTGGCATACAGAGATGGTACATTCAAGAATGCTGTATTTACATTATCTTAACCTAAATGTACTATTGTTTTTCCTTTTAAAGACAAATTTGTTTACTGGGGTTTTTTTTTGGATGAAAATGCTTATGCACTTTGGATTAATGGAAAGTTGAGGTTTTTTGTTTTTTTCCCAGTCACATCAATCATAATTTTGAAAAGACACCTCAAAAGATAGTTTTTGTTGACTGGAAGATCAGAACTCACAAAGATATTCTCATAACCAACATTTGAGTACCTTGCCTATACCATTTCTAAAGAGAAGTAATAGTTACTTCTCTATTCCTAAGCATCTTTAGAAATTTGCTGCCTTTTTCTAGCTCAGCATATAAACTTATGGGATTTTCATAGGATTCACTATCTCCATTAGAATTCTAGTAATTCAGGGTGCCTGGGTGGCTCAGTGGGTTAAGCCTCTCTCTACCTTCAGTTCGGGTCATGATCTCAGGGTCCTGGGATTGAGCACCGCATAGGCTCTCTGCTCAGCAGGGAGTCTGTGCTTCCCCCCCCCTCTCTCCCTGTCACCCTGCCTACTTGTGATCTCTCTCTCTCCCCCCCTCTGTCAAATAAATAATTAAAACCTTAAAAAAAAAGAATTCTAGTAATTTCTTCCCTCCCATATCTCTTTGGGCTCAAGAGTGGTAACAGATATACTTCTACTTAACCTACCATCACTTCTGGTTTCCTTACATTGCTACTTTTGTAAATTTACAAGAAAACCCTCCTTAAATGATTTTGTTTTAAGTGTGCCATCTGTTTCTTAATGGAATTCTAATTGTTAAGTAATTGGTCCTGCAAGTGGCCAGAAAAGATAACCAATTGAATACATATTTGGAGATGATGTTGGTCCATACTTTCAAGTAACAGAAGAATAATTGTCTCTCCTAGAGAAAATGAGGCATGCCGAATCTTTATCTCTGGTGGCAGTGTGGCATGAAGTACAAGTAAAGGTATGAAGTACAAGTAAAGGGGCAGGCTTTGGGAGATTACCTGGTGTGGCAATTAAACACTGTCATGATATTAGTGAGTATAAAAACTGTGCAATCACATCACTTACTGGGTTAGTTCTAGAGACCACACAAAAGTACAAATAGAAGTTGAAAACTATTAACATGTGGGGCGCTTGGGTGGCTCAGTCGTTAAGTGTCTGCCTTTGGCTCAAGGCCCCTCATTGACAGGAGAGCACCCACCTAGGATTTGTATTTGATTGGTAGCTTCAGCACTTAGGACTAACATTAATAGTTAACTTGGCTGGTTAATTGAAGCCTGGATGCAATGGTGGCCTTTAGTTAATGAGGCCACAATACCAGAAGTTTCTTGTCATACTGTAGAGAAAGATATGTGAGAACTCTCAGAAAAAAGCACGTTGAAATGGACCTATTATAAGAAATCTGCTCAACTAGTCCTAAACCACACTTTCTGTCAATAAGAGAGGCCATGCTCTTCATTAAAGAATTTAGAAGTATATTGGTCGGTGAGTATCAATATCACCAAAGAGAGCTCTGGTGGTTTTCATATGGAGGTCAGAGATTAAGTGAAGAAAGTAAAAATAGGGCTATAGTAGAACTGAATTCCATAATTTCAGTGGGGAAAAAAGAGAATAATAGAGATGAATGATACAGAATGATAGAGCTTAATGGGATTGCTTAACTACCATTGACAAAGTAGAAGCAAGTAATAAAATAAGCTATAAGGATTCCATGGGAACTAGACTATTTTGACATAAGAGATTTATGGCAATTACTAATGGATCAGAATCCTTAAAATAAATGGTCAGCTATATATGGTTCTGCCTAACATACACAAGTAAGAATTCTAGATCTTCTGCTCAGAACTAGAATGTAGCTACTTTGGAGGAATATTCTTATCTTGTGTTTAGGCTTATACCAGTTCACAGATCTGGTGCTACTTAGAGAAGGAGGCAGAGTTCCTTTATGGAAGGACCCTACAATACCACAGGATTAGGCCACTAATCTTCCCCAAGTCTTTCCCAAGGATGGGGTGGTCATGCACTTGCTAAAGAAAACCCCCAGACATTCTTGGAATTACTTAATACTGACACTGCTTTCGTGCTTAGCCTTGAAGACTCCAAATGCCACAAGCCATGAATGAGTGTAGTCAAGTGACCACTGAAGAGTTGACCTAAGTCAGTCTAACTCAGTGAAGTTTACTTGGACCATGGGTGTATCCTGTGGTTATTTATCCAGTCCCAGAAAGTGGGGAATAAATGGACTTGGTTACTAAAAAGACCTCTGGCCTTGTCACTAAGCATTATAGTCAGGATGAGAAGAGCAGGAAATTATTTTCATGGTGGGGTATGAAAGTGTTCTATATGAGTGTACCCTGCCAAGACGGTGAACAAAAAGCTATTAATTCTACATCCCTTGGGAGAATTCCTGAGATATATTACCTATAACCTAAGGAGTGTGGTGATTCCTATCATATCTATATTTAACTTACCTGTTTGGTCAGTGAGAAAAACAAAAAGGGTATGGAAAATAATAGTAGGAAAAGAAACGTATGCAGGCGTCGGTATCAACTATATCTGTGGTTCTCGATATGATATAACTTCATTGGTGAGAAACCAATTCTGTCCCTGACACCCTGTATATTAATATGGATTTACAATATACATTTATTTATGTTTTTGATTCCTACCACAAAAAGAAATAAAAAGTAAGTTGAATTCATATAGAAAAGCCAACCATTTAGCTCTAGCTTCTTTAGCCAGAACTACCATCTGCTTTCCATCATGTTCTTATCCTACCTTGTTGTTATCCCAGATAATCTCATGCTAATCTAGTTTTTAAAAATGAGACAGAGACTGTATCTTTCAGAATGAACTATGATTTGTGAAAAGATAAACTTACCAACCATGATATTAAATATAAGACCTCTAAGGTTAATTTTAAAAAACACAATTTGCTTTGTGGTGTCTAGGTGGCTTAGTCAGTTAAGTGTCCAACTCTTGATCTTAGTACAGATCTTGATCTCAGAGTTGTGAGTTCATGCCCCATACTGGGCTCCAGGCTGGGCTTGGAGTGGACTTAAAACAAAACAAAACCAATTTGCTTTAATTCCAAGTCATTCAGATCAAGAGGTTTAGTACCAATAACATAACATCATAAATAGTGACACTACATGGGTTCATGTAGTGCTCTGGCAACATCTTTTAGTTTAAAAATTCGCAGCAATCAATGCCCAAAAGCCAAAGGCACCTTTACTGATAAGTTGATCGCAGTCTTAATGAGATTTTAAGAGGATGACCCAGCTGAGACATTCCAGGAACCCATGGAAACCATGAAATAATAAATACGTATTTCTGGGCACCTGAGTGGCTCAGTCAGTTAAGTGTCTGCCTTTGGAAAAGGAAGAAAGGCACAAAAACAAGGAAACCAAAGGCAAACTATTTTATGTTCTTTTTCCAGGAGTAAAGCCTGAAGGTGGTAAATAAGCTGAAATGCCTCAGAGGCAAGTATTACTAGACTATGCCAGGCCCAATGATAAGAGTTACATGAGTCACAGACCAGAAATTCATAGATGTTTGGTCTGTGTTAGAGTGAGACCACACAGCACCAGACAAGAACAGGATTGCTAAAGGAACCAGGGCACTGCTCAATCTTTATGAAATCTTATTTTTTAATAGGAAAGAAAAGGGTAGAAAAAAATTCTAAAATTCATTCTCTAAAAAAATTCATTTTCTAAAAAATTCTAAAAAATTCGGGTCACAATCCTGGAATCCAGGGATTGAGTCCCGCATCAAGCTCCCTGCTCAGTGGGGAGTCTGCTTCTCCCGCTGCCTTTCACCTTGCTCATGCTCTCTCTTGCTCTTTCTCTTTCTCTCGAATAAATGGATAAAATCTTTTAAATTTTTTTTTAAAAAATGATGTGTATTAAGTTCCTAAGTCTGTGATAATTTGCTAAGCATGAAGATAAAACAAGAAACAGATTTTGGTATCAGAAGTGAGTTGCTATGGTACAAAGACCCTGAAATGTGCATGGGTTTGGAACTGAGCAATAAACTGAGGCTGGAAGAATTTGTGGGAGCATGAAAGAAAACCTAAATTGCTTTAAACAGATTTCTAGTAGAAATCTAGACTTAGAGGAAGTTGCAGTGGGAGGGTAGGCTCAGAAGGAAGTGAGGGATAGATTATTAGAAATCTAAGGAATGGGGGGAAATCCTTGTTATATGGCAGCAGAAAGCTAAGCCAATAGTCTCCTGCAGTTATATGAAAATTGGGACATTTACATGATATATTTGGTTACACAGCTAAGGAGATTGCCAAGAATGTTGTTGAAGGTGATACCTAGTTTCTCCTTGATGCTTATAGTAAAATAGAAAAGGAGAGAAATAAATAGAGGGAAGACAAACAAAAAAGGAGATAGGAATCAATAGTCTTGAAAATTCTCAGTCTTTCCAGATGGAAAAAGATGCCAACATGAAGAGATTTGTTGTTCTGAAAGCCTGGGATGGTAACTGCACAGCATTTTGCTAAAACCTAAAAAAGATAAAAAAGATAAAAAGGCCAGAATAGTCACATTAAGGGCTCTTTCATAAGACTGAGTATATATCTCAGATTCTCTCAGTCAAACTATAGCACCTCTAGCAAGCTTAAGGGCATTGCCCTTCAGCCATCCCAGTAGAAGTAAAAAATAGAGATGCTACCTAAAAAAAAAAAAAGTAGGTGTGGCTTTTGTCTAATGGAGGAAAGCTCAGTGAAATGCACGGGAGACCTACAAAATTTTTGAGCAATTTACTTCAGCAAAAACTGCCAGCTTGGACTGACAGGGACAGCAAGGGTGCAATATGAGGAAAGATTCCTGAAGCCCCCAAATTCTACTGGAAGCGATTATCAGCCTGATAAAATTCCTCTGCAAACACATACCATCTTTCATTTAAAAAGGAAATGTGGCTCAGAGAGCACAACCAGCAGCCCAAACAGAGCTGGAAGCCAGGAAGGATTATTCCCAGACTTTGAAACCTAATCAAGGAACTATGGCTGGAGTTTGCCTCACTGGATGCCAGAACTGCTATGGACCAGTGATCCCTTTTCAATATTATTTTTTCTCTATTTTTGAATCAAAAAAAACAAAATCCAACAACAACAACAAAAACCTATGGCTGTTATCCTTTGCTTCTCTCACTAACATTTATTGGGTGTGTTAGGAAGTTAAATTTTTTTTTTCTTTAGTATCACAGACCCACAGGTGGAGACGAATTGTATCCTAAGAACTGTACTTAATGGGTAACACCCAGAAGCCTCATCTGAACATGGACATGATCTATACGACAAGATCATGGATTTCGAGCAATGCTCTAAGGGGGGTGAGTCTGTAAAGAACTTTGGGAGCATGTAAGTCATTTGCATGTGGGAGCACTGTGAATCACTGGGGGCTGGGTGGTGGTCTGTGGCTGACAGATACTGCAGCAACCTACCTCCTGATGTTGACACCTTCATTTTCCTGGTTCTGAGATGTAGGGGGCCATGTGCTAGGACTGGGGAGAAGCATTGAGAAGTTAAGAACAGCTCCAATTGACATCCCAGGAAGAAATGATGACCTCAGACTACAGCTAAAGGAGCTGAGTTTATAAAACTATTTTATAGTTTTAGTTTATAAAACTATAAAACTATAAAACCTAAAAGAGCCTGAAAGAAAATGGTTTCTCCTCAAGAGCCTCCAGATAGGAGCTCAGGCTGACTAACATCTTCTTTGACCTCTAGGGACCCAGAGCAAAGAAACTAGCTGATCTGCCAGACTTTTGACTCACAGAACAGTGAAATGACAAATTTGTGCTTTTTAAGACACTAAGTTTGTGATAATTTTTTATGGCAGTGGAAAACCAAGAACCACAGGGTATGGAAAAGAAGAAGGATGGGGAAGATAAGTATAAAAGACTTAAATTCTGATGTAAAATGAAATAAAACCAATATATAATATACTGATAAATCAACAAATACCATAAATCTTATTATCTAGATATGTGGAAATAAATTTCAGAGAAAAAATATCTGAATATATTAAAGGTAATTGAAAAGATCAAAACTGGGGTGATAGAAAGTTCTATCTGGACCTGATGAGTGCTATTCACTAGAAGACTTTTAATATTATTTGACTTTGAAATGGATGTGTATATAATCACATTAATAACTTTTTGGAAATATGTTCATAAGGGCTATGTTTCAGTATTTCAAATACTTTTTCTTTTCAGAATATTTTTATATATCTTTAAGTTGTGAAAAGGGATAATTATTACTCTTATAATGAGGACAAAATTTCTAGTGCTCATGTAATCAGAGCCTTACTTTAAAATGACATAACAATATTTGTTTCCGTGCTGTAAATTGAATGAATTGCATATACATATATTTTGACATCTTCCCTTCTCCAGAATATCTGATGACATTATCCAATACTTAACACAGATAGCATGGGGAATTCTCAATAAATATTCATCACCATCATTATCTCATTACTCTCACGTACAATTAAAACTTGTACTATATTTCTTTGAAGTACTTCTTCAAGGTACTTTTCATATTTTGCCTCCTAATTTTTTACTATTGCCCTGTTTAATTTGTTAGTATAAGCTTCTTCATTTAGATACCAGATGGAACCAGTAAGATGAAATGACCTGGCTGAGATCATACCAGGGCTAATCATCTGAAAAGCTGAGATATATACTCAAGCTATCTGACTGTATACTAGAGGCTTCTCTGATACATCACATGAAGCATTCTTTTAGCCAGAATTTGTATCATTACTACATTGCATTTTACTTTCAGTAATGAAATATATTATATAAAAAGTAATTGAAAATCTGACAACCTTTACATGATGATGGTATTTCCACATTTCCTTAGTCATAAATTATATAATCAACTCATCAAAAATAATAACTGTGGCAATCTCTCCTTCCATTCTCCAAATATTTTGCTCCTGTATCCATTAATAATAGTGATTTTTTATAGCAGGCTGTGAACTGGCAAAGCATCAAGAGTACTAAAGTCAGATTTTTTTCTTGGCTGTTTTTTATTTCATTTCCTCATGTCTTTTTTATGAGATTGGTTTATGTTATTTGATTTCTCATTAAATTTTATATTTGTGGGTTTATTTCATGGTTTCACAGATGTGCCAAGACTCCCTTGCTGCAAATGATAGTAAAAAGACAGATAACTTTGAGGAGATAGTTTATTTGATAAAAAATTGTGTCTATATGCTTTTCTACTGAGAGCATTCTGCTTTATTTATTGTTTAAGAATAACCTAAGGATCTCTATGTTCTAAATTCTGTTTAGGTTCTTTTTTGAACCATTCTTTATGTCATCTATGTACCAGTAAATAAAATTCAGATTTATAAATGCTTTTTGTTTCAAATTTTACTGTTTATGACTAGGGCTTATATGAGCAAACCATAGCTACATAACTGAAGTGGAAACTAATTGGCTCTCTTGGAACTCTGTTACTTTTTAAATAAAACAACGATAATAAAATTACACCTCTGTATTCTTCATAGGGCTGTTATGACAGTCAAAAGAGCAAATCTTACTAAACATGTATGAAAATGGGAAAAGGCAATTCTTGTAATTTGCCTCTTTTATACTGAAGCCTGGTTACATAGTGGAAATTATTATTTGTGTGTGCAGTTTTGTTCACAATGTTCAGCTGATCCTATCTGACTTTTCTTTTTGATGCTCATCAAAGATGTTTGGTTTCATTTTATAATGATAAGCATGGCAATCAGCAAGGTTTCTATAGTCTGTAACTCAATATTTTAGAATTATAGGGGAATCCGAAAGAGGTGAATAACATTTGATTCATTGGTTCACTGTAGCACGACATCTGGTAGAGCCATTGAGTTACAGCAGAGAATCCATTTATGTACATTGTAAGATCAATAGGTGAATAAATAAAGTGGTGTGGACTTACACTTTTAGTATTTTGAAAATTGATGTAGGCATCATATAAACAATAAAATTAAAATATTAAAATATTTCTTAATTCCTAGTAGCTATGGTATTATATTTTGTCAAAATGAATAAATTATAAAAATACAATAATGGATGATAAAATCATTTTGAATTAAAAAGCCTTTCCACTTATAAGAGAGATTCTTAACTTGGAATCCACGAAATACTGCAAAATGATGTGTTGTTCTTTGTGTATGCCCAACCCTTGTTGTGGAGGATCCACAGCTTTAATTCAATTCTTTCAAGTATGAAGTTCACTATTCTATAAATTGGGAACCATTAACTTACACAATACCTACTTTCTTCTCTCAGGGCATGAGATAGAAGGAACATTATGACATTAGTTAAAAATTACATTAATATGACTTCCAGCACCACAACACTGAGAAAGACATTCTCTTAATTCTTCCCACATTGAACTTTGGATAGAATATTGTTAATATTGAAAAACTTGAAAAATAATTAAGAAAAAAAATCAGGTTGAGATGGCAAGATCAAATATAAGAAAACTAAATTAACACTATCAAACATTTGTAATCTCAGGGAGATGTAAGCTGTTGGGAAATGATAAGCCTATATTCCAATCTAGCTCAGATAGAGACACCTTGTGTGGCACTTTATTATTCTGAAATTTTTTGGGTGAAAGTGACAGAAACTCAACTTTACCTAACTTAGGCCAAAGAGATAGTTTCTCTTTTTGATCACTGATATATTTTGTATGGTGCTAAATCTCTCAAGTTAATTGACACTTATTTTATGACACAGAAAGTATTTTATAATTTATTTTGAAAAATTCTCCAGGTATACCTACAAAAATGGTTATTTTTGCATTTGTTGGGTGGGGAATTCTATAAGTATCAAGTAGGTTAATTTGATTAATAATGTTGCTCAACTGTTCTATATCTTTAGTGATATTCTACTTCTACCAATTATAGGAAGACTGTTGAAATTTCCAATTGGAGTTACGGATATTTTTATTTCCTTTTTTATTTTTATAATTTTTTACCTTATGTATCTTGACACTCTGTTGTATAACTGTGGATTTGTCTATTTCTTCTTGTAATCCAGTCATTTTTAAAATTAATTTAGAGTTTTGTTATTAGATATGTCAATGTTTAATGTTGGTATGTCCACTTAATGAGTTGACCACTTTATCATTGTAAACTGGCCATCTCTATCTCTGGTAATTTTCTTTGATCTGAAATCCAGCTTTACAGCGTTTTTCTGGTATATTTTTTTCTGCTCTTCTAATTTTGATATATTTAAGGTTTTTGCATTTAAACTACGCTTCTTGAAGGGAATATATTGAATAGTTTTCTACTTTTAAAAAGTATCCAACATAGTGCTCTCTTCCTAATTGGACACTCTGACTATTGTAGTTTAAAGTGATTATGGAGGAGTGATGTCAGCAAGATGACAGAACAAGAGGTCCCCTACTTGTATTTCCCCCAGCCACAATATTTTGGCAGCCATCCATGGAAAAAAAAATGTGTCTATGTGGGAACTCCGGGTTCCAAATAGGAAACTGTGAAACCCTGATGGAGTTCAAGTTGAAGGAGGATCATTTTGAGGAGGCAGGCCCATGCCCAAGAATCTGTTACAGACCTGCAAACAATGCCATCCCATGTGGGCAAGGCTACAGCCCCATTTGATTGTTTATAAAAGTATAAAACTCACTTTTAAAGGTAAATATATACTCAAATTCAGAATACTCTAATACTCTAATGGTGTGTAAATCCTTCTTATCTCTGGCATAAAAGCTAGAAGAGAATAGTATTAAATATAACTATAGATACAATCATTTGTTAATGGATGCACAATATAAAATATGTAAGTTATCATACTGATAGTATAAAATGTGGGGAAGAGTAGTAAAAGTATATAGTTTCTGTGTGCAATTGAAGTTATCTTGCTATTTTCTCAAAACAGAATATTATAAGGTTGTATGTAAGCCTGATGGTAAACACACACACACACACACACACACACACACACAATTTAGTAGTAGATACACAAAACATAAAGAGAGAGATATTAAAAATGTACCACTACAAAAAGTAAATCACAAAGGAAGACTGGAAGCAAGGAGGCAGGGAATAAAGGAACTACAGAAAGTCAGAGAACAATTAACAAAACAGAAATAATAAGTCCTTACCTATTAATACTTATTTTAAATGCAAATGGATTAAATTTTCCAATGAGGTCACAGAGTGTTTGGTGGATAAAAAAACAAGAGTCAACAATATGCTGACTATAAGAGTCACTTTAGCTTTAGGGACACATATAGACTGAAAGTGAAGGGATGGAAAAAAGTCCCATGTAAATAGTCATCAAAAGAGAGTAGGAGTAGTTACTCATATATCAGATAAAATAGACTCTCAGTCAAAATTGGTCACAAGAGACATAGAAGGTCACCATATAATGATAAATGAGTCAATTTCTCAAGAAGATATGAGGAATGAATATATATGTCCACACAACATTGGTTCACCTAGATATTAAAGCAAAAATTAATAGAACTGGAGGGGGAAATAGACAGCAATACAATAATAGTAGTAGACTTAAGTACTCCACTTTCAACATTAGATAAGTCATCCAGACAGAAAATTAATAAGGAAATATAGAACTTGAATAACACTATACATAAAAAAGACATACTAAACATATATAGACATTCATTTCAACAGCACCAGAATACACATTCTTCTTGGGTATGAACAGAAAATTCTTCAGGTTTAATCATATGTTGGACCACCAGTTACTCTTAATAAACTGAAAAAGATTAAAATTATATCAAGTATATTATCTGACCACATGATATAAAACTGCAAATCAATAAAAGGATGAAAGTGGAAAAATTCACAAATATATGGAAATTAAACAACACACAGCACACACAAAAATACAGATGCAATGATTAGTGGAACAGAACTGAGATCCCAGAAAAAAAGACCCATGCAAAATAAATGGTCAATTAATCTATGACAAAGGAGGCAAAAATATATAATCAAGAAGAGACAGTCTTCAATAAATTGTATTGGAAAAATTGGACAGCTATATGCAAAAGAATTAAAATAAAGCACTATCTTAAGCATACACAAAAATAAACTTCAAATAGAAAAAGACCTACATACAGAAACATGAAACCATTAATGCCTAAAAGAAAACACAGGTGGTAATCTCTTGGACATCAACCTTAGCAATATTTTTCTGGATCTGTCTCCTCTGGTAAGGGCAAGAAAAGGAAAATAAACTATTGGGACCACATTAAATTAAAAAAAACTTTTGTACATCAAAGGAAACCATCAAAAGATGAAAAGGCAATTTACTGAATGGGAAAAATTTTGCAAATAATGTATCCAAAAGGGAGTTAATATCCAAAATATATAAAGAACTCATGCAACTGGATACCAAAAAAAACTCCCAAACAATCCAATTGCAAAAATGGAAAGAGAACCTGGATAGACTTTTTCCAAAGACATACAGGTGGTCAACAGACACACGAGTAGATGTTCAGCATAACTAATCATTAGGGAAAGGCAAATCAAAACCACAATGAGATATCACCTCACACCTCTCAGAATGGCTAGAATCAAAAAGATTAAAAAAATAAAGTGTTGACAAAGATGTGGAGAAAAGGGAACCCAAATGCACTGTTGGTGAAAATATCAGTTGTTACAATGACTGTGGAAAACAGTATGGAGGTTCTTCAAAAAAGTAAAAATAGAAGTACCATATGATCTAGTAGTTCCACATCTGAGCATTTATCTGAAAAAAATGAAATAGTAAATAAAAAATAATATATTTACCCCTATTTTTTTGTGTCATTATTTACAAAAGCAAAGATATGGAAATGGATAGCATCTATTAATAGGTAAGTGGTAATGAAGGTTACCGAAGGTAATGAAGATGTGATATATACACACCTCAGCCATGAAAAAGAAAGGTCTTGACATTGTGACAACATAGATAGACCTACAGAGTATTATGCTAAGTGACATAAGCCAGAGAGAGAAAGACAAATACCACAGGACTTCACTTACATGTAGAACTGAAAAAAAAAAAAACAAACAACAACAACAACAAAGAGAGGAACAGATCCATAAATATAGAGAACTAATTGGGGTTGCCAAAGGGAAGGGGGTGAAGAGGTGAACAAATGGGTGAAGAGGATTAAGAGGTACAAACTTCTAGTGATAAAATAAGTCATTGGATGGAAAGTACAGTGTTAGTAATACAGTCAGGAATATTGTAATATAGTTATCATAATGGGCATTTTGTAGTGTACATAACTGTTAAATTACTATGTTGTGTGCCTGAAACTAACTTAATATTATATGTCAACTATACTCCAGTTTAAAAAAAAACACTCTTGAACAACCCATGGATCAAACAACAAATGAAAATGGAAATCAAAAATTATTTTGAGACAAAATAAAAATGGAAACACAACATATTAAAACTTATGGGATGAACTAAAAGAATTTATAAAAAGTTTATAGTGATAAATACCTATATTATAAAAAAAGAAAGATTTCAAACAACCTAACTTTAAACTCAAAACTAGAAAAAGAAGAAAGACAGGACCAAAGTTAGAAGAAGAAAGGAAATAATAAAAATCAGATTAGAGGTAAATGACATCAAAACTAAGAAACCCATAGAAAAAAATAATGACACTAAGAGATAATTTTTTGAAAAGATAAGCATAATCGATAAGTCTTCAGTTAGACTAACCAAGAAAAAAAAAGAAAGGACTCAAATAATATTGTAAATGAAAGAAACAAAGCAATCATGGGGGGAAAGCTTTACAATAATGGATTTGACTATGATTTCTTGCATATGACCAAAAGCACAAGGAACAAAATACAACATCCTTTCATGATGAAAACACTGCACTAACTAGTAGTAGTAGAAGGGAACTGCCTCAAAGTGACACGGAGTATATGTGAAAATCCTGCAGTGAATAATATTTTCTACGGTGAATGAATGACTTCACTGTAAGACCAAGAACAAGACTAGGATATCCTCCCACCACTTCTACTGAACATCACATTGAAGAGCATAAGGGCAATTAAGTCAAGATAAAGACAAAGACATCTAGATTGAAAAGGAAAAAGTAAAATATCTCTATTCACACATGATATGATCTTATACATAGGAAATCATAATCATAAAGAAGTCACTAAAAACTATTAGATCAATAAAAGTGTAAGTTTGAAGGACACAGGATTATTATACAAGTATCAATTGTATTTCTCTACACTAGCAGTGATCATTCCAAAACAAAATTTAGAAAACAACTGCATTTGCAAAATCTTCCAAGAGCAAACATATTTAGGTATAAATTTAACAAAAGTGCAATATTTATACATCAAAAACAATAAAACATTGTTGAAAGAACTTAATGAAGGGGCACCTGCGTGGCTCAGTCAGTGAGTGCATCTGCCTTTGGCTCAGGTCATGATCCCAGAGTCCCAGGATGGAGGCTTGCATCAGACTCCCTACTTAGCCAGAAGTCTGCTTCTCCCTTTGACCCTCCCCCCTCTTGTGTGCTCTCTCTCTCACTCTTCTTTCTCTCTCTCAAATAAATAAATAAAATCTTAAAAAAAAAGAGCCTAATGAATACATAAATAAACGGAAAGACATCCTCTAATCACAATTGAAAACCTGATATTATTAAGATGGCAATATTCCCAAAATGACTTACAGATTCAAACTGTGTCAACATACAAATCCACATCCAAGCTATATTCTTCTGCATAAATTTTTAAGCTGATCCTAACGTTCATATGGAAATGATATATATTTTTTTAAGTTAGAAAACTTACATTTTCTAATTTCACAACTTATCACAAAGCTACAGTAATCAAGACACTGTACAGGAATAGAGACAGACATATAACTCAATCAATGGCATAGGATTGACAGTCCATAAATAGACCCTTACATTTATGGTAATTTGATCTTTTTACAGGGATGTCAAGAAAATTAAATGGGGAAAGAATAGCCTTTTCAACAAATGATACTAGGACAACTAGATATACAAATAGAAAAGGATGAAGTAGGCCCTTTCCTCCCTCACCCTATACACAAAAGCTAAAAAATGTGGGTAGCAAGCCTAAATTTAAGAGCTGAAACTGTAAAACTTTTAAAAGAAAACATGGGAGTAAATCTCTATGTCTTGGATTAGGTAATGGTCTTCTAGACATGGCATCAAAAAGTATAAACAAAAAAATAGATAAATCACATTATATTCAAATTAAAACTTTTGTGATAAATTGACACAATCCAGAAATAAGCAAAACAATCCATAGAAGAAAATATTTGGAGATTATATATCTGATAAAGAACTGGTTTCAGAATATATAAAGAATACTTACTGCTTAATAATAAAGAGACAAATATTACAATTATAAAGTGGGTATAGGATTTATAAATATATTTCTCCAAAGAAGATACATAAATGGTCAAAAAGCACATAAAAAGATGTGCAACGTTATTAGCCATTAGGTAAATGCAAATCTAAACCACAGTGAGCTAACACTTCATAACCACTGGGAGGGCTATAATAAAAAAGAAAAAAGAACAACAAATGTCGCCAAGGATATAGAAAAATTGGAACCCTTCTACATTGCTTATGGGAATGTAAAATGGTATAGCCACTTTGGAAACATTTTGGCATTTCCTCAAATGTTAAAAATTGTGTTGTAATATGACACAGTAATTCCACTCTTAGACATACACTTAACAGGAATGACAACATATATCTTCACAAAATCTCATACGCAGATATTCATACAGCATTATTCATAACAGCCAAAGAGTGGAAACAAGCCAAATGTCCATCAACTGATAAATGAATAAATACAATGTGTTACACTCTATACAATGATATATTATTTTGCAATAAAAAGGAATGAAGTAATAATACATGCTATAGCATGTATTAACCTTCAAAACATCATGCTAAGTTAAAGAAGCCAGTCACAAAAGACTATGTGTTTTATCATTCCCTTTATATGAAATGTCTACAGTGGGCAAATATATAGAGAAAGAAATCAGCTTAGGGGCTCCCTAGGACTGGGTTAGAGGGCTGGGGAGGGATGGAAATAAGGTTTTTTGGGGGGTGGGGGTAAGAAAATGCTCTAAACTTAGATTGTAATGATGTTTGTACAACTCTGTAAATATACTAAAACCATTTAATTGTACACTTTAATTGGGTGGATTTTACAGTATGTGATTTACATTGCAATAAAGGTTTTTTAAAAAGCAAGGAGAAAAGCTGAAATAGCAATTTTTCAGAGGCACCTTGATGAAAAGAGAAGCCTTGGAGTGAAACAACCAAAGCAGAGTTTTTTTAAAAAAAAATCTTTATTCCACTTTCTTTTTAAAACATTTCATTTTTTAAAAAATCCTTATTCCACATTTCATTTTTATTTCATTTCGTATATTCTTGATGAATATAAAATATTAGATTTGAATGTTTTTTCTTTCAAAGTTCAAAGATGACACTCCTCTTCTGGCTTTTGATGTCTCCACAATGAAGTGTACTATAATTTTTATTTCTGTTATCCTAGGTAATTTGTCTTTCTTCTCAGATTTTTCAAGTTAAATCAACTTGATTTAATTAAGTAGATTTAATTAACTCTGTTAACTGCCTTGATTTGGTTTTCTTTATGTTGTTTTCCTTATTATGGGGGCTCATTGAACTTCTGTGGATTTATAGTGTCCTCAAATTTTGAAAAATTCAAGATATAATTCTTAAAATACCTTCTCAAAATCCATTGCCCTTCCTACCTTTGGATTCAATTTACCCTTATTTGATACTGTTTCAAGTTGTCCCTAAGTTCACTGATGCTGTTTATTTTATTTTGCGTACTCTCTTCCTGTCCCCTGTCTATATTTTATTTTATTTTTGTTTCTTTTTTTTTCCCACCTATGTCTTATTTTAAATACAGTTGAGTCTTGAACAATAAGGGCTTGAACTGAGAGGGTCCAGTCATAATCAGATATTTTTAAAATAAATACAGTACAGTACTATAAATGTATTTTTCTTATGATTTTAACATTTTTCTCTTATTTTATTGTATTGTATATTATTATGTGACATGCAAAATATGTGTTGGTCAACTATTTATGCTATATATGCTTAACTATATATGGTATATATATATGTGTATATATATATATAGCATATATGCTATATATGGTCAACTATATATGCTTACTTATGCTAAGTAAGACTTCTGGTCAACAGTAGGGTATAAGTGGTTACATTTGGAGGGAGTCAAAAGTTATAAGTGGATTTTTGACTTTGAAAGTGTTGGTGCTCCTAATCCCTGTGTTGTTCAAGGGCTAACTGTAGTTTTTATTACTATGTCTTCAAATTCATTATTCTTTTGAGTATTTTGTCTGCTTTTATTTCAGTAAGAGTAGCTTTTACTGCAGACATATTCTTTTATCTCAAGAAGTTGGATTTGGGTCTTTCTACTATTGCTGGGTCTCTTTGCATGCCTAGTTATTTTTGTTATATGTGATACACTCTGAATTTTACCAACTGAGTACTAGACTTTTTATAAATTGCATTTAAATATTATTGAGCATTTTTGTGGCATATAGTTAAGCTACATGGAAACAGTTTAATCCTTTAAAGTTGTTTTTTTTTTTTTAAAAGATTTTATTTATTTATTTGACTGACAGAGATCACAAGTAGGAAGAGAGGCAGGCAGAGAGAGAGGAGGAAGCAGGCTTCCCACTGATCAGAGAGCCTGATGTGGGGCTTGGTCCCAGGACCCCGGGACCATGACCTGAGCCGAAGGCAGAGGCTTTAACCCCCTGAGCCACCTAGGCGCCCCTGTCCTTTAAAGTTTTAATCAAATGCTTTGTTAAGTGAAACCAAAACAGCATTTATCTTAGGGCTAATTTTGCCCTATTTTGAGGCAATACTTTGGTAATTAATTGCCTGGTAATGATGAATTAGTATACATTTCACACTGGCTAATAGGAATATGAACTATTTATGGCCTTTTGTGAGTTTTAGGGATTTCATTCTCTGATCTTTTTGGGTGTTTCTATTTCTGGTCTTCTTCATACATGCCCAGATAAGTAATGAGCTGAAGACTTAAAGGTGTGTATGTGGGGGTCTTCTGATCTCTGGAGTGCTCTATTTTGGCTGCTCTCTCCTGTTTGACACTTCACTTTGTGACCTGCTGCCATCTTGGCCTCCATGGATTCCAGGCTCTCTTTCCTTCACTTTGGCAGACTTATGTGCTCTGTTTGGGCTCTTCTCTCTAGATAGATGTTTGGCTTCACTTTGTAGGCAGTAAATTGGGGCTATGATGGGGCTCACCTCATTGGTTTCCCCTCTCAGAGATCTCTGTCCTTTGATCCCTAACGTGCGAGGCTTGAAAACTGTTGTTTCTTCATATTTTGTTTGTTTCTCCTTTTGGTTGTTACAGGAGCTGGGCAAATCCTAACCCTTTTGTTCTATCTTGACTAAAAACTGAAGCCAGCTTCTCATTTTGAAGATAGGATGTATCATAACATATGTAAGTTGAAGGCTTTCCAATTAGAGGTTGTATTACTTTATGTCATACCTTTGATTTCTGAAAAGAATGTTCAGGGAGATAGATATTTTTTATTCAAAATTTTCTCATTTTCTTTCTCATTGCCTTTATTACAGTGCAGTTTACTCTTCCTAGAATTTGTTGTTTTTGGAAGATCAAGGTAATTAGCAATACATCAAACATTTAAATACCAGGTATGCATATAAAAAAAGGAAAAGTCTGTCTTTTAACATAATTTATGTACATATTGTCATTATAGCATAGAATTTGAAGAATGAAATTAAAGCTTTGAAATATGTATATATATGATATATATCAAATATATATATAAAACACTGCAGCACATTAGATGATATTAAATATATACACACACACAGCCCTATATAATGTGTATATTTGCAAGTGTGTCATGTACAGGTTATATCTATGTATGAGTAAAAATAGAAACACATATATTTGAAACACATATATTTGAAACTTACACTTGGTGTCTAAATACTTCAGCTTTGGGGTGCCTGGCTGGCTTAGTCAGAAGAGCATGCAGCTCTTGATCTCAGCGTCATGAGTTCAAGCCCCACATTGGATGTAGAGTTGACTTAAATAAATAAATAATGTAAAAATACTTTAGTTTTGAGTCAACTTTAGATAATGCTTCCTAAGTCATCTAAGTGTCAATGTTTGAGTTAACTAGTTTCAAATCATGGTCAAGTAGTAAGAACAATACATTTATTTTCCAAAGAATTGCCAGTTCTATCTCAATCTAATTCCCAAAGAAGAGTATCATAAGACCAGAAGTAAATAAATTATGACTAGCTAAAAATATTATGAAGAAATTATATATGTACTGTGAAGTAATGAGAAAAAGATCATTAATTCAAATCACTTTCTCCATGGCAAATTAACTAAATAGAATTTTGCTAATGCTAGTGGTTGTTTTGGATAACTTCACTTTTATTGTATTATAATAATATTGACAAGTGTCAGAGAGATGGAGAAAATTCCTACCACCTGAAACCTCAGTGAATTCATGTTATAAGTCTCAAAATATAAAATAATGAAAATTAGAAAGAAGGGTGGAATCTTTTTTTTGAGAGAGAGAAAGAGCATGAACAGGGTGTGGCCAGCAGGAGAAGGAGAGAGAATTTCAAGCAGCTCCATGTTCAGTGTGATGATAAATGTGGGGCTCGAACCCATAACCCTGAGATCACGACCTGAACTGAAATCAAGAGTCCGATGTTTAATCAGCTGAGCCACCCAGGAACCCAGGAATCTCTACAAACTTACAGTGAAAGCCATATAGCCTAGAACTATAGAAAAATGAAGTTGGACAGCTTGGATTCAAATCTCAACTCCTTACTACCAAGGTGACAAGCTCTCTGTGTCTCTGTAAAATGAGGATAACAATTGCATTGTATTTCAGGGCTGTTATGAAAGTAACAAGAGCTAATATGTTAAGCACTTAGAGTATTTTATGATCCATAGTAAGCACTCAGAAATTATCATAATTATCTATCATAATAGAACAAGATGAATTAAGTAATATTTGTATGTTCGTGCAATTCTTCTAAAAAAGTATAACAGAACATGATATCTATATCTTCACATTTGACTTTTTCCTCATGACCACTAAAGCTGTTAACCTCAAAAAAATATTTAAAGGCTTTAATTTTCTGAAAAACTCATTGTAATGCTTGATGTTCAGGTTATTAAAAAAAAACTTCTATAATTCATAATCTGTGAGGTTATAATTAAAATAAACGGTCCGAGCTTAAAACTCAGTTCTACTACTCATCAGTTGTGTGAAGTTGAACAAGTTCCTTAAACTCTCTGTGTCTCATTCCTCTGGACCAAATGGGGAAAATAACACTATGTAATAGGACTGTGCAAAGGTTAAATGATATAATGTAAATCCCTTAGAAGAGTGCCTTGCTCATGTTTAAGTAAATGCTATTATTATAATCTTTATCGATTTTCCTCTTCTTTAGTTGTTAACTCTTAAAATTTTTCCAGATTTTCTTTTGTCAATGACATTTCATGTGAACACTGTACTTTCATAAGATGTCTTTGACTTTCAAAAAAATTCCCTTTTTCCTCTGGTCCTCAAAACCCAGAAATTCCCATTCAGAATTAGAATCAATTAGAATTTGTTGTCATTGCATTAAGGGATTAGACAAAATAATAATTTTTAAAATCTACATTAAACTGTACTCCTCTTTTTAGGTCTTCTGTTTATACATAAAATGCTACTGTTTATACATACAATTTTGTTTATACAGATTCTTTTTCCACTACACTGTATTTAGTGGCCAAAAAAGTCCTTTTTATACTTAATGCCCTCACAGAGTATGCTTGATTTATATTTACTGCTTTTAATTTTAACCTTTTAGTAAATAAAAGGAAGGAGCGATCTGGCAAAATCCTATCTCTTATCAATTTCATTTCCTTTTTATTTTTTAAGATTTTATTTGTTTGTTTATTTGAGGGGAGGGGTAGAGGGACAGGGAGGGAGAATCAACTACTTAGTTTTAAAATGATAATTTTATTACTAACAATATATAATTTAAAAGCTTAAGAAATACTTCTTAATAACACTAATAAAATCTAACATTGATTGAGCATATACCTTATTTGATTCATTTAATAATACTAACACCCAAAGTCAGACTACCATCAAGGACTGGAGCCTGGTCTTCTGAAAACAGATCTGTTGTTTTTCATATTACACATGTTTCCATGCATGTTAAATTCAAATAACTCTAAAGAGTGATAACACTTAACAACATTATAACTCAGGCAGTGAAGCCTTAGATAAAGCTCAAGTTATTCATTTGAAAAGACCTGGATGACATAGAAAACAGGACAAGCATGAGTTGATAAATTAAACTCAAAGCAACTGACTTCTGGTTTCAGGTCTGATATATAAGGAATATGGAAATTGTTACTCTTATCCTTATAATAAGAAAGAGCTGGACAAACTGAAAATCAATAATTCTTCTTGCATGCAGCAGAGAGCTAAATTTGCAATACAAACTGCCACGCTGAAATTAAGAGAGACAGGTGAATTCAGAGTCTCCACACCAAGATTTTGCCACCTGTGGCAGAGGCTCCTAGAGCCATAAACTGATAGGAACATTTCAATGGTAATTTTTTGATTAAGTGTGGACCACTGTGAAAGTCAGCAGTTAAAGAAGGGACCCTGTACTTAAAAGGTCTATATTTCCAAATTCCACAGCAGGTTCTCATGGTGAAGATCTGAGAAAGATCCTTTTGTGGCTCTGGCAAGATAAGAAAAGAGAAATTCTTATGAAATGTGTCTAGAATCTTCTCCAATACAAAAGCCTACTCTCCAGTGGGAAAGACTTTATCAGAGCCCTGTTACAATGGGTTAAATATATTTGTCTCATTCTGTCTTGTGCTAGCCTTCCTGTCTCACTAAAAAGGATGGAAAGCTATACAAAAGGAAACACCTGTGAAGCTCACAGGCCAGAGACTCAGGCCTGCTGAGGGACTGATATTTAATCATGAGATAGTAAAATGATCCTCTCCCTGACGCTTTACTACCGTTCCAACAGGGCTCCAGTGTAATAATAGTGGATCACTGCTGAAAGCACTGCAACGTACAGATATGCTTTGAGGAGGAGTTCACAGAGAACCCCAACGTGAAGAAGGGAGACAAAACAAGAATTCAAAGCTTCTGGTACTTGTAGCTATGACAAACATTAAACAAAGTCGAAATACTTGCCAGGTTAACATAAATCCTCACACTAGAGGCCCATTTACCCAGTTCTTATTACCTAAAACAGCAGCTTCCAACAACAACAACAACAAAAATGCAGACATGACAAAAGGAAAAAGAAATATAGCCTGAAGAGAGAAGGCAAACATCAGAACAAGATGCAAGACATGACATGGGCTTGGAATTAAATAAAATAATTAAATAAGCACAATTAATATGTTAAGAGGTTAAAGAAAACAAGTAAACAACATATAGGAATAAGGAAGGTAATGCAAATAGGAAGGTAGAAATTCTAAGAATCAAGAGGAAATGTTAGATATCAAAAATATTATAATAGAAATAAAGAATGTTGGTTAAACAAAGCTGGAGGCATCACAATTCTCAGACTTAAAGCTCTATTAAGAAACTGTAGTCATCAAGACAGTATGATACTGGCCCAAAAACAGACACATAGATTAATGGAACACAATAGAGAACTCAGAAAATGATCCTCATCTCTATGGTCAACTAATCTTTGACAAAGCAGGAAAGAATATCCATAGGAGAAAAAGACAGTCTCTTCAACAAATGGTGTTGGGAAAACTGACAGCTACATGCAGAAGAATGAAACTGGACCACCTTCTTATGCTATACACAAAAATAAACTCAAAATGGATGAAAGACCTAAGTGTGTGACAGGAAACCATCAGAATCCTAGAGGAGAACACAGGCAGCAACCTCTTTGACATCAGCCATAGAAACTTCTTATGAGATAGTTTTCCAGAGGCAAGAGAAACAAAAGCAAAAATGAACTATTGGGACTTCATCTAGATAAAAATCCTCTGTGCAGCAAGTCAACAAAACTAAAAGGCAGCCTAAACAATCAGAGAAGATATTTGCAAATGAAATATATGATAAAGGATTAGTACCCAACATCTATAAAGAATTCATCAAACTCAACACCCAAAAAACAAAGAATCCAATTAAGAAATGGGCAGAAGATAATACTAGGCATTTGTCCAAAGAAGACATCCAGATGGCTGCGGACACATGAAAAAATGCTCAACATCACTCACCATCAGGGAAATACAAATCAAAACCACAATGAAATACCGTCACACACTTGTCAGAATGGCTAAAATTAACAACACAGAAAAATAAGTGTTGACAAGGATGTGGAGAAAGGGGAACCCTCATGCACTGTTGGTGGGAGTGCAAAGTGGTGCAGCCACTCTGGAGAACAGTTAAAAATAGAATTACCCTGTGATCCAACAATTGCACTACTAGGTATTTACCCAAAGGATACAACAATACAGATTCAAAGGGGTAATTGCACTCCAATGATTATAGCATCATTATCAAGAAGAGCCAAACTAGGGGTGGAGTCAAGATGGCAGAAAAGTAGAAGGCACTGTTTCAACCTGTCACCTAACATGAGCTGATTACCTACCAAAGAACTCTGATCACCCATGAAATCAGCCCGAGGTTAGAATTATACACTTCTGGATCTCTATGAGGGCAGAAGACACAGTGGTGAGAACATCAGACTGATATCAGAAGATAAACAAAAGTGGGAGGGAGACACCAGAAGGGACCAATTGGAAAGTAATACCCCAATACAAGAGCCTGTGATTGGGGACCAGCATTAACTTGGAGTTTGGTTGAAAGCACTCAAAAAGAGCAAAAGATCTTAAGGGAAAATTGGTGGAATTGGGCGGTTAGGGACACTGGCATAAGCCCATGGACCCAGGATGGCCACTGCTGGTACTGAGCCAGAGAGAGTGCGGCAAAGAAGTCAGGTGTTGGTCCCTGAGCTGCCCCTATGCATAAAAGCATCTGGGTGGCAGCACACGTGAGAGAGTCTGGTGTGGATGCCAGCTGGCGCTCTCTAGAACCACAGCCTTTAGCACTAGGCATGCAAGCTGCACTCCATACCCTGCCCTGAGAGAGGCCCGTGCAGGTGCTAGCCGGTGCTCTCTAGGACCAGCCGAGAGTCTGAACACTCCCAGCCCCAGCCAAAGGGAAAATCTCAGTGCACTGTCACTGGTTGGGATCTCTCCAGCAGTCTGGACCTGCCCAGACAGTTGAGGTAGAGGCAGCCGCTGGAAACCAGCTCTCTGGACTAGTACTTCTCGTGGTTTTGGTAACACTGGGGCACAAGCAGGAGTTCCTGCGACCCCTGATTGGGGATGTGCTCTGCCGGTAGCAGAGGGGGAGTTTATGTGCTCTGGAACACCCATAGGGGAACAGATTGTGGCTTCTCTCTGAGAAGGAGGTCTGGGTGCAGTTTGCTTTCCTCTAAACCTCCAAAGAACCACCAAAAGCCATCAAGGGGAGAAAAACAAAAACAAAAACAAAAAACAAAAAACCTCCAGAGAACAAAAGCCTGAAAAACCGGTTTCCTCAGAGCCCAGCTCCTTGATAGGGGGCAGGAGGACCCAGCTCTAGCAAGACTGCCTGAAAAACCACGTGGCAGGCCCCTCCCCCAGAAAGCCAGCCAAAAAAACCCAAAAAACAAAAAAACCCGCCAAAAAATACCACACAAGAGGACAACCACCACTACTTCATAGAAACAACTTTTATTTTTAACTCGTTCCCATTATTCTCTTTCTTTTCAATTTTTTATAATTTTTTAACCTATTTACCATCACAATGAGATGTTCAGTACAACAAATTCCATAATAACCTTTTAACATGAACTTTTTGATACATATACCTGTGTTTTTCTTTTGCTTTTCTATTTTTTTTAAATATTCATATAGAGACAAGCTTCAAGGTAATCCTCTTTCCCCAGTCAATACTATCCCTATATATAAACCAGTTTTAATCCCCCTTTATCTCAGGAAAGTTGAGTCCTTTAACAAAGATATCAAGATACACTCAGGAAGAATCAAAATAAACTTCCTTGCCACACTGAGAATTTATAACCACCCTCCCATATTTTTTTTCTGTCAGTGTTTCTGTGTATTTGTTTTTGTTCTGGTAGTATATAAATCTTATACTTGGGGTTCATTTTGGCTGAGTTTTTTTTTTTTCCTTGTCATTTACTTTTGTTGGACTTTTTGTTTGTCTGTTTTTGTTTATATACTTTATAAATCTTATCTTTGGGGCCCATTCGGGCTGGGTCTTCCTTTTTTTTTCTCTCTCTCTCTTTCCTCTCTCTCTCTCTATTTTTCTTTTTTCTTTCTTTTTTGGTGAGGACTCCTGATTGTTCAGAAGTGTTCCAGGGTGCACCTTGACTGCACCACAGTTGATACATTCAGCTACACATCCCCTCAGCCATCTCTCACCAAAAGGACTAGGAGGAGGAATGCCCAACAGAAGAAAAATTCGGAGACTGTGCCCTGTCCATCAGAGCTATTCAATATGGACATAAACAGTTTATTGGAAAGGGAATTCAGGCTAACAATGGAACTGCTAGACAAAATGGAATTGATTAGGGCAGAAGTGAAAGACACTAGGGAAGATGTTAATAATGCTCTCAATAAGTTCCAATCTAATCTAAATTCTCTAACAGCTAGGGTAACCAAGTCAGAAGATAGAATTAGTTTAGATTTAGATTTAGAATTAGATTAGAATAGATCTAGAGGAAAAACTGATAGAGAAAAAGGATCAGGAGGAGGCCTGGAACAAACAGCTTAGAAGCCATGAAAACAGAATTAGGGAAATAAATGATGCCATGAAACATTCCAATGTCAGAATTATTAGAATCTCTGAGAGGGAGGAGAAAGAAAGAAGGCTAGAGGATATAGTTGAACAAATTCTCCATGAAAAATTTCCTAATCTGGTGAATTCTGTTAGGCACAAATAATCTGTTTATGTCCTAGAGGCAGAATGATCTCCCCCCAATATCATAGAATCTAGAAAGACCTTGAGACACCTGATTGTGAAAATGATGAATCATAATTTTAGACAGGAGCTCTTGAAAGCAGCTAGGGGTAAGAGATTCCTTACATACAGAGGACGGCCCATCAGAATAACATCAGACCTATCCACAGAAACCTGGCAAGCCAGAAAGGTCTGGCAAGATGTATTCAGGGCACTAAATGAGAAGAACATGCAGCTAAGAATACTTTATCCAACAAGACTGACATTCAAAATGGATAGAGAAATAAAGAGCTTCCAAGACCAGCAAGGTTTAAAGAAATATGTGACCACCAAGCTGGCACTACAAGAAATATTAAGGGGGGGTTCTATAAAAGAGGAAAAAAACCCCAAAAATATCATTAAACAGAAATTTATGGAGACAATCTATAGAAACAAAGACTTCATAGGTAACATAATGTCAATAAAAACATATATCTCAATAATCACTCTCAATGTGAATGGCCTCAATGTGCCCATAAAATGGCACAGGGTTGCAGAATGGATAAAATGACAGGACCCATCCATATGTTGTCTACAAGAGATCCATTTGAACCTAAGGATACATCCAGACTGAAAGTGAAGGGATGGTGAAATATCTTTCATGCCAATGGGCCTCAAAAGAAGGCTGGGGTAGTGATTTTCATATCAGATAAATTAGATTTTAAACTAAAGACCGTTGTCAGAGATACAGAAGGACACTACATCATTCTTAAAGGGTCTATCCACCAAGAAGATCTAAAAATTGTAAATATTTATGCCCCCAATATGGGAGCAGCCAACTACATAAGACAACTGTTAATCAAGATAAAGAGTCATATTGGTATGAGTACATTAATAGTAGGGGATCTTAACATGCCACTCTCAGTAATAGATCATCCAAGCAGAAAATCAATAAAGAATCAAGAGCATTGAATGACATGTTGGACCAGATGGATCTCATAGATATATACAGAACATTGCACCCTAAAACAAGAGAATATTCATTCTTCTCAAGTGCACATTGTATCTTCTCTAGAATAGACCACACACTGGGTCACAAATCAGGGCTCAAGCGATACCAAAAGACTGAGATTATTCCCTGCATATTCTCAGATCACAATGCTTTGAAACTGGAGCTCAATCACAAGGAAAAGTTTGGAAGGAATTCAAACACCTGGAAGCTAAAGACCACCTTGCTTAAGAATGCTTGGATCAACCAGGAGATCAAAGAAGAACTTAAACCATTCATGGAAACCAATGAGAATGAAGACATGTTGGTCCAAAAACTATGGGATACAGCAAAGGCGGTCCTAAGGTGGAAATACATAGCCACCCAAGCCTCCCTCAAAAAAACTGAAAAATCCAGACTATACCAGTTGTCTTTACACTTTAAATAACTAGAGAATCAACAAAAAATTAAGCCAACTCCACACACAAGAGGGGAAACAATCAAGATTAGAGCAGAGATCAATGAGATAGAAAACAGAGATACAGTAGAACGCATCAATGAAACTAGAAGCTGGTTTTTTGAAAAAATCAATAAGATCAATAAACCATTGGTCAAACTAATCCAAATGAAAAGAGAGAAGACCAAATTAATAAAATTATGAATAAAAGGGAGAGATCACAACTAACACCAAGGAAATTGAGAAAAATCATCAGAAGTTATTATCAATAGTTATATGCCGATAAGTTAAGCAACCTAGATGAAATGGATGCATTCCTGGAAAACTATAAACTTCCAAAACTGAATCAGGAAGAAATTGACAACCTGAATAGACCAATATCTAGTAACAAGATTGAAGCAGTGATCAAAAACCTCCCAAAAAACAAGAGCCCAGGACCGGACGGATTCCCTGGGGAATTCTACCAAACTTTCAAAGAAGAAATAACACCTATTCCCCTGAAGCTGTTTCAAAAAATAGAAACATAAGGCAAACTTCCAGACTCTTTTTATGAAACTAGTATTACCCTGATCCCCAAACCAGGCAAAGACCCCACCAAAAAGGAGAATTTCAGACCAATATCCCTGATGAATAGAATGCTAAGATTCTCAACAAGATCCTAGCAAACAGGATCCAACAGCACATTAAAAAGATCATCCACCATGACCAGGTGGGATTCATCCCTGGGTTACAAGAATGGTTCAACATTCACAAATCAATCAATGTGATAGAACAAATCAATAAGAGAGGAGAGAAGAACCACATGGTCCTCTCAATTGATGCAGAAAAAGCATTTGACAAAATCCAGCATCCGTTCCTGGTTAAAACGCTTCAAAGTATAGGGATAGAGGGAACATTCCTCAACTTCATAAAATCTATCTATGAAAAACCCACAGCAAATATCATCCTCAATGGGAAAAAGCTCACAGCCTTCCCTTTGACATCAGGAACACGACAAGGATGCCCACTCTCACCACTCTTGTTCAACATAGTATTAGAAGTGCTAGCAACAGCACTCAGACAAAAAAGAGAAATGAAAGGTATTCAAATTGGCAATGAAGAAGTCAAACTCTCTCTCTTCATGGATGACATGATACTTTATATGTAAAACCCCAAAGACTCCACCCCCAAACATTCAGCAATTCAGTAATGAGGCAGGATACAAAATCAATGTACAGAAATCAGTTGCTTTCTTATACACTAGCAATGAAAATACAGAAAGGAAAATTAGAGAATGGATTCTATTTACTATAGCACCAAGAACCAAAGATACCTGGGAATGAACCTAACCAAAGAGGTAAAGGATCTGTACTCGAGGAACTACAGAACACTCGTGAAAGAAACTGAAGTCACAAAAAGATGGAAGAGCATTCCATACTCATGGGTCAGAAAAATAAACATTGTTAAAATGTCTATACTGCTTAGAGCAATCTATACTTTCAATGCCATTCCAATCAAAATTCCACCGGCACTTTACAAAGAGCTGGAGCAAACAATCCTAAAATTTGTATGGAACCAGAAGAGATCCTGAAATGCCTTAGCATTGAAAAAGAAAAAACAAAACTGGGGGCATCATGTTGCCTGATTTCAAGCTTTACTACAAAGCTGTGATCACCAAGACAGCATGGTACCAGCATAAAAACAGACACATAGACCAGTTGAATAGAGTAAAGAGCCCAGATATGGACCCTGAACTCTATGGTCAAATAATCTTCAACAAAGCAGGAAAAAATATAGTCTTTTTTCAAGACTGTCTTTTTTCAAGACTGTCCATCAACTGATGAATGAATAAAGAAGAAGAGTATATATACACAATGGAATATGACTCAGCCATCAAAATGAATGAAATCTTGTCATTTGCACCAACATGGCAAGATGAGTATATAGTGTGAGGCAAAATAAGTCAGTCAAAGAAAGACAAATACCAAATGATTTCATTCCTACGTGCAATTTAGGAAACAAAACAGATGAAAAATGGGAAGGGGAAAAAAGAAGGAAGACAAACATGAGGGACTTTTAATGATAGAGAACAAACTGAGAGTTGCTAGAGGGAGGTGTGTGGGGGACATGCTAGGTAGATGATGGGAATTAAGGAGGGCACTTGTTATTGATGAGCACTGAATGTTGTATGTAAGTGATGAATCACTAAATTCTACTCCTGAAACCAGTATTACAGTGAATATTAGCTAAGTAGAATTTAAATAAAACTTTGGAGAAAAAAAAGAAAAAAGAATGTGTTTGACAAACTCATCAGTAGACTGGAGAGGACACAGGAAAGAATGGGTGAATTCAAAGTCAACAGAAACTTCCAAAACTGAAACACAAAGAGAAAATAAAAAAAATTTAAAAAGCCCATCCAATTCAAAGATGCTTTACCTCCTCTCATTTTAGCCAAATTGTTGACAGCATTTGGCACAAACAGACTCCCATGTTCTTGAAATACTCCTGTTTTGTTTTCATCACATTCTGCTTAACTTACTCTTCTCCTGCCTTACTGGCTATTCCATTTTAGTCTCCTTTCCTTGTTCTCCTTGTTAGGTCTTTAAATGGTACGGTCCATGAGGGCTCTATCCATTGTCCACAACTGTTCTTCATACATACTTTTTTTTTTTTTTTAAAGATTGCTTTATTTGAGAGAGAAAGAGCAAGCATGAGGCAGGGAGACACCAGCAAACTCTCCCGAGCCCAGAGTCCAATGTGGGACTCAATCTCACAACCCCAAGATCATGATCTGAGGCAAAATTAAGAGTCAGACACTTAACTGACTGAGCCACCCAGGTGCCTCGTCTATACTATTTTCTTCGGTGATTATCAACAGAATAGTAGCAACAACTCCATTTGGTTATCTAAAACACATTTCAAGTCCAACACAGCAAATCAGATCTCTTGTTTTAATCCTATGTATTTCTCTCTACTCCTCTGTCAGTAAAAGGCATTACCATCTAACCCACTGCTCATGGGGGAAAAATGTCTTAAAATTTTTCTAAATAATTTCCACATCTTTCTGATTTTACTTATGAGTCACTTTAATCCAAGTCACTGCCATCACTTACATAGGATACTGTAGGAATCACTTAATTATTATATTTCTTTCCTATTTATCAATGTCCTATTGTATTTACGTGAAATTTTCTTAAAAATCCCTATCTTGGGTTGTTGGGAAGCAACATCTTACCTCATGGTATCTGCAAATCTGTGTGGAAATTTATTCTTACAGTTTCTTCTGTCACTTACTTTGTATGCTGAATGGACTCTAAATCCATTCAGAATTCAATTTTCCACCCCCCCCTCAGCTGCTTTCTTCTTTCACATGTGCCACTGTGTTATGGGATACAGTCCCTTTTCAATATTTGTTCTCAAGTACATCTACACAAAACGTATATGTAAATTTTTACCAAAGTCCGAGGTAAAAATTACAATGGAGTCCAACAAGACTGACGTTATTAAGAATATTTCTAGCATTCTCAATGCTCAAAATCTTAACGGTGATTTCATTCTCTCTGCTCACTTGTGATGCTGCTCAGCCTCTTCCCTTCTCTCACTTCTTTTTCTGTACATGATACTCCTATAAATTTATATTCAGTCCAGCTTACATATCATTTTGTGTTACTGTCTCTTTCCAAAGTCCCAGTGAAGGAAGGCAGGTGAAAAAGAGAACATCTTCTATCTTTCACATTCAAAGAAACTCATCAAGATATTTTTCTCAATAAAAGCCATCTACTCCAGAGAGAAACTGTTCCAATACTTAAGGCACAAAAGCAAGCATTTTAAAAACTCTGATACACAGATACCTATTCATATGTTCCCCTTTCAATGGTTATCCTTTGTGCAATAGAGTCCAGATTTCTTAAAATAGATAATCTGAACCTCATCTGTTCTTAGTCTTATCTGCTCTTAAATCCCTTTGAACATGACATGCTATGGTCAAATCAGTAAATTCCCCCTTCCTTAACCAGCCTGCAATCTTTCCTGTTTCTGTGCTTTTCTTTATACTTGCCATTTTCACCTGGAATTTCCTTCCACAGTTCACCTCCTTGAAGAATTTATGCTTTGAGCACAACTCTCATATGATTCTCGTTAGCCTCAGAATAGAACAGAGTGTTCTCTCCTATGTTCCACAACCCCCTCATTTACACCACCCATCGAAGTGGATTATAATAATAGACTGGAGAGCCTTTCCTTCCTGACTAGATTGTGTATCCCTTGAGGATTATTATCTTTTCTGTAGGCCAGCACCTAGGAATTCCATTGCTCAATAAGCATTTCTTTTTTGGTTCAATTATTATTATTTTTATTTTTAAAGATTATTTATTTGTTTATTTGACAGGGATCACAAGTAGGCAGAGAGGCAGGCAGGGAGAGAGGAGGAAGCAGGCTCTCTGCAGAGCAATGCGGGGCTCCATCCCAGGACCCTGGGATCATGACCTGAGCCGAAGGCAGAGGCTTTAAACCACTGAGCCACCCAGGTGCCCCAGGTTCAATTATTTTTTTAATGAAGAAGTACATTAAGGGTTTATTCTGTGGACTGATTCATGACTTTACTAATCTCACCCTTTGGATCTCTGTAAAACACCTCCACAGTTTAAAATGGTAATCTGGGTTGGAACAAGATTCAGGTTTCATTCCTGCTCCTTACTAACCTTCTGTCTATCTTTAGGCAAGTTATCCAATATCTCTAGTTCTAATTTCTTTCTCTATAAAATGGGCATAATAACACCATCATTATAGGGCTTTCCTGTAAATAATTCGAGAATACTAAAATATGTATTTAGCATTATCTAGAATACAGTAAAAACAATAATACTTATCTTTCTTTGACTGATTTAGAGATTTGGTGAAGGATAACCCTTAGAAATAAAGTGCAAACTGCTGTAATGAAGAATCCTTGAAAACATGGCACCATTGCAGGTGCCACACCAAGCACCTCAAACCCAATTGCTGTCCCCCAACAATTCCTTCCTTCTCCCAAACTGATAGAGAGATTCCAAAACTGATAAAACTAATAAATGGACATTTTGTCTTTGAACACAACAATGTTTTTTTTTTTTCCCCCAGGTTAAATAATCAGTATTATTCTTCCTTCCCTATTTGATTTCTGAGCACATGCTTGTAGGCAATATTTAAAATAGGTGTTCTGTGTCAGAGCTGAAATTGCATATGTGAAAATTATGGAACCACCACATTTTTTTTCTTGGTTATTGATGATAGTAATATGGCAACTTCAAAAAATTCAGAATATATGCAGGCAAATATATGTGGATTGCTGTGATGAGGTATTTTTAGGGGTTCTCTAAAACACTGTGACAATAGTTATAGTCTATATGTTGAAGGAAGATTGTTTGTATATTTTATTTATCTCTTTTTGGGCCATAAATAGATATTTGCTTTTTTTTAATCTCTTATTTCTTACAACTGGAAATATTTATTTCTATGCTGAGAAACAGTGGGTTTGAAATTCAATGTTCTCATATCTGTTAAAGATTATTTTTGTTCTCAGATTGTCTGATATGATACTAATTTTCAGCTGTCACAAAATATATTCCATCTTTTTCATCTTCTGAATGAAAATTGTTAAATTATTGCAAGCTGCTCAGTAATTAAAAATAATTTGTTTACCAATTTGGACACAGTTGATTCAGCCCAGAGCCTTCTTGAAATCAAGTAACATAAACCACCCAACAGTTTTTTAGCCAACGGAATAGAAAGAAAAATCAGATTAAACTGTTAAAATATTCAGAAATTCTAGTTGAGCTTCTGGAAGCTACGAGAGTTGTTTAAGTAAGACAATACCAGATCCTTTTAAAGATTACAATAGGTATTTGAGATATGGATAGTTATATGGAAACATTAAAATTCTACATTACAGTATGAGAGAATATCTTCCAAAAAAATTTGGTCCTTGACCTGCTCCTACAAGGTAACGTCTAACCTCTTGGAATATTCTGCTTTCTAGAGTGCCTTTACCTGGGTTCTTGGGCCACATCAGTTTATTTTTTTTTTATTTTTATTTTTTTAAAATTTTTATTTTTTATAAACAAATTTTTATCCCCAGGGGTACATGTCTGTGAATCGCCAGGTTTACACACTTCACAGCACTAACCATAGCACATACCCTCCCCAATGTCCATTACCCCACCCCCCTTTCCCGACATGCTTAGTGAAATAAGTCAATCAGAGAAACACATCAGTTTATTTTAATGATGTTATTTTTGACAGGGCCTTAGGCCAGTGGTATTAGCTTGACCAGTGGAGGGGCTGGAGACTGATAACTAAAGTCATGACTTAGTAAGACTGAGTAACATAAGCAGTCATGCTTATGTGACTGACCCCCAATAAAATACTGGGCACCAAGGTCTCAGTGATCGTCCCTGATTGGGAATACTTCATAAATACTGCCACACATTGTTGCTGGTAGTTGTAACTGCTGTCTGCATGACTCCACTGGGAGGGGACAGTAGTAAACCTACACTAGTTATTTCCTGACTCTGCCCTATGTCAGTCATCTCTTGGCGGGTTTTAGCCCATATCTTTTTGTTGTAATAAACCTTAGTCATAGGTATAAGTGCTTTTCTGAATTTGGTGGGTCCTTCTAGAGAATTATTTAACTTAAAGGCAGTGTTGGGGATCTCTCAAACAGCAACAGGAGATTTTTGAACATGCAATCTCTAGTAGCCATTGGTCACTCTTTCTTTTATGCAAACTGTCAATTCTCTGCACAGAAGTTTTTCCTTTGTAAACAAAGACTTCCTCTGAAGGCTCACTGCTGTGTATCCAGTACCTCAGAGAAGTACCTGATGCAAAGAAGGTGTTTGGTAAAAACTTACTGATGAATAAATTGATAATGCTTATCAACTCTGGTCCTATTGTTTCTTTTACTACATTCTTTACTACAATTTTCAGATGCTGTCTGTTAGTAACCATCTATATCATTCTTATAATGGTCCTGTGTCAACTACCACCACATTTTTTTCCTTTAGAGCAAGATTCCTCAGAGGAATTGTCTGGTCTTACAGCCTCAGTTTCTTTTCTTGGATGTTCTCCTGAATGCAATCCAGTTTTTGGGAAGAGAGGGAGGCAGTCTCTACCAATATCCTGGTTACCAAGATCTTTACTTTGTTAAATCAAACAGTAAATTTCCAGATGACATATTATTTTACCTATCGCTGATGTTTGGCAGAATCTTTTCCTCATTCTTAAGGCTTTCTCCCTACTTGGCTTCTAGGAAACTACAGATTCTGGTTTCCTACCTACATTTTAGCTGGTACTTTTCATAATCTTTTGGTGGTTTTCCCTTAGTCCTCATTATATAAACATTGGAATACATCATGGTTAGTTCTTGGAAGGCTTGGGTTTTTTTGTTTTTTGTATCTACTCTTATTCCATAGAAATATCATATATTCTCAAAAGACTGAAGTATCCTGTGAAATGTGTAAGCCTGACGATTCACAGACCTATACCCCTGGGGCAAATAATAAATTATATGTTAATAAAAATAATTAATAAAAATTAAAGTAAAATTTTTTTTAAAAGACTGAAGTACCATATATATGCTGATTATTTAAAATTTTGTATCTCTATTTCAGATCTATGAACTCCAATCTCAGACACCGAATCCTCTAATGTTTCCATAGATATTTAATACACAAGCCAAATATACAATCTAATTTTAAATATCCAAATATTCAGTTTTCAAAATTCCTAATGTTTCTCCACACATTTGCTTCTCCAGAAGTCTTCTGCATCTCAATAAGTGATAATTACAAACCTGAAGTTTCTAAGGTCAAAAACCATGGACCCCTTCTTAATTTTTGTCTTTATTCTTACCCCTCATCCAATTCAGGAAGTCCTTCAGGCTCTACCTTCAAATACCCACACTCTTACCACTTCTTACTACCCCTATGCCACTGCTGTAGGACTTGTCCAAGCCAGTATCATCTCTCATCTACATCATTATCACTAATAGCGCCTAACTGTTCTCCTTGCTTCATCCATTACTCCTATATATTCTACTCTTAACATAGCGACCAAAATGGTGTTTCATGATGTAAGTTAAATGGGTTTTTCCTCCCCTCAAAACTCTCTAATGGCTTTATGCCTCACTTGAAATTAAAGGCAAAGAATTTCTAATGACCTGTAAGAACCCAGAGGTCTATTTCCTACCATCACCCAGTACCTCATTTTCTCTTGGATGTTATATTCTACTTTGTGTCTCTTTCCCACCTTCCAGTCACCTGATCCTCACTGGTTGCTTCTTATACACTACAGGGACAGTAATTCCTCAGGAATCTTACATTCACTGTTTCCTCTGTTTATAGTTCTGATCTTCAGGTTACCTGAATGGCTGATTCCTTCACCTCTGTGAGTTCTTTTCTCAGATGTCACCTTCATAATGAAAATTTTTATTCCAACCCATTCAAAGAAGTATACTATCCTCACCTTCATCAATACTTCAATATCCTCAATCCTTCTGCCAGGATTTATTCTTCTTTCTGTTGTTTATCATGGTCTAATAATGCACGATAGCCAGATATTTACCCGTTGCTTTTATTGTACTGTATATATCTTCCATCTCCATTAGAACATAAGTTCTATGATAGCAGGATGTGTATTCTCAATATATAGAATATAGCCTGATATACAGACAGAGGTCATTCTATATATACACACAGAGGTCATTCTATAAATTACTGAGAAATAATCTTAAAAAAAAATAGAAGACTTTCAATCAGAGAAAGGCAACTATCATATGAGCTCCCTGATATGAGGAAGTGGAGATGCAACGTGGGGGGTTTGGCGGGTGGGAGAAGAATAAATGAAACAAGATGGGTTCAGGAGGGAGACAAACCATAAGAGACTCTTAATCTCACAAAACAAACTGAGGGGGGCCGGAGGGAGGGGGATAGGGAAAGGGTGGTGGGGTTATGGACATTGGAGAGGGTATGTGCTATGGTGAGTGCTGCGAAGTGTGTAAACCTGGCGATTCACAGACCTGTACCCCTGGGGCTAATAATGCATTATATGTTTATAAAAAAATTTAAAAAATTATAAAAAAAGAAAACTTTTTGTCAATGAATGACATAAATAGATACATAGTAAAAGGCATCAGAAAAATGTGGATTAACATGGCTTTGGTCTCCAAACTGCTATTTGCAAGCAAAGTCAGTTCAAGTTATTTAATCTATCAAATTATTGGCTTCTTTACTTGAAAAATTTATATAATGATATAAATTCTAAAAACTTGAGGATTAAGAGAGATAAAATCAATAGTGTTTGACATTTTTGCAGATTTTCAATAGCGTTAGTTCCCATTGTTCTTAAATAGGGTGTGTCTGTATGGGGGGAAGACGGTTTACAATATGATATCAACTAATGTGACAGTTTGCACCTCAAGCTATCATTAGCTTGAAGTGAATTAAAAAGTCTATAAAAACTAAAGAAACTTGGGGCGCCTGGGTGGCTCAGTGGGTTAAAGCCTCTGCCTTCAGCTCAGACCATGATCTCAGCATCCTGGGATTGAGCTCCACATAGGGATTTCTGCTCAGCAGGGAACCTGCTTCCCGACTCTCCCCCAGCGCCCCCCCCCCCCCCCCCCCCCCCCCCCCCCCCCGCCTGCCTCTCTGCCTACTTGTGATCTCTGTCAAATAAATAAATAAAATCTTAAAAACAAACAAACAAAACTAAAGAAACTTGACACCAAGGGACCGTAGAGACCCTCTAACCTAAACAGCTCATTTTAGAGAGAAAGTGAAATCCAGAGAAGGTAAATAATTTGTGATAAAAGTTAGAAGTACAGTCCAAGTCTCCTGCTTTTTAGTGTCGTGTGTTTTACAATCCCAATAAAAAGCAAGGATAGCGACACTCATGTTTCCACAAATAGCCACAGGCTGAATCCTGTCTCACAGGTCATTTAGGTACGGGGTTAAATCATTCACATATCCAAGGCTACAGAAGACCTTTCCGAAACTTGAGAGGAGGAATTAGTCTAAGTCACAGACATTTCCATTTTTCTTCTCTCCTTTGGTCAGATGGATGCGGCAGTGGAGGCGAAATCCACCCAGCATCTAGTCTGGCTACCCCAGAGAAGAAATCCTAGCTGAGCCTTAACGAAAGAGCAACATCCTCCAAGGTTTGCAGCTGTGAGATAATCATAAGCCTGGGAACATCCTGAGCCAGGAAGCTGACAACAGAGTGTTTCCAGTTCCTGAGAACAGCATTTGTCTTATAATGACTGCAGTTGTCAAAGTGTCATTTCGCCTAGAAGATGGTACCTTTGCTGACTGAGTTGGGGGGCGGGCAGAGCCAGCCCCAAGACATGTGATAATCATTGCCCTGCAACTGTGCAGGCAGGTTGACTGGTCAGGCTGTTCCTTCAGTTTTGGCTATTTTAAAAATGGAAAAAAAAAAAAAGATAACTACAGCCCTATTGCCAATTGCTTTGGAAAAGATACAGCCAATTTTCTCTTTTGTCCTTAGTAGAAACATTATTGGTGTCACGTCAGGGGTGGGGAAGCCTTATTCTCCGTGTAATCCGTGGGACCTGAGGGATTCGTGAAATGCACATTCTTAAGAAAATGAAAGTATTCCAAAAAGTTCAACTTATCTCCTTTCCGTGAAAAATTACTCATTTTCCGTGCCGGTAACATCTACAGATGTTACGTATATTCATCACAAGGCTACCAAGTTCTAAATCTCCTCATCCATTTAACATGAAATCTAGAAACATGGAAAACATCCTCACCAACATGTACATTCTGAATCCCTCTTCAATACTTTCCCTCCCCGTCGAACCCAAAATAATACTATGTGAGAAAAATTATGTAACACTGGTGCACAGCTAGAGTGAATTATTAATTGGAAATTGTTACCAAAAACTGTGGTGAAAGGGGATTCCACCGACCTACAGTGTAACTTCCTTCGAGTTGTCCCTGTGCTTTCAATTAGGAGAAAGTACATACATCTATAAGGGAAGGGAGTGTAAGTGTATGTCTACATGTTTGTGCACTGCCTGCTTAGCTCCAATTGGATTTGTCTCTGTTGGATTCCATGAGGTAATATGATTGATTCCTCCTGGTACAGAGAGGAAAAGAAAGGAGAAAACCAAAGATTATGTTACCTCTGCTCTAGTCATGCTTTTGCAAGGGTTTATACAATGCCATTGTTTTTAGTAGCACCTAATCCCAAGGACTGACCTCTTCAGGTATTCAACTCCTCTACTAAACCGAAGAAATGTACAAGAAGCCAATGTAAATGAGGATGGCAGATAAAGATCTCATTAGGCTAGGGAATTCTTTCTAAGATTTTACTTACTTGGAGAGAGAGAGCGCGCACAAACAGGGGGAGCAGCAGGCAGAGGGAGAGGGAGAAGCAGGCTCCCCACGGAGCAGGGAGCCTGATGCTGGGCTCCATCCCAGGACCCTGGGATCATGACCTGAGCCCAAGGCAGACACTTAATGGACCAAGCCACCCAGGTGCCCCTAGACTACTATTTTAAAAATAATATTACTATTGTACCTGCCTTGCCCTCCCATGCTGTCGCTTATCATTTGCTACTTCCCATGATCAATTTAAGTTATATATTGAGTCCTGACTCATTTGATGGCTCCAAGTTTAAATGAGTATTTCTTGAAATATGCCACTTAGTATTTTTACAAACCTTTATGTTGAATGTTGTGATTTACTCTACACAGAATTGCCACTGGGGGACAGAAGACAGGTTAGGCACTAAGTGGAACAAAAAGAGTAATGACTTAAGATTTATTGAACAACCATTTCCTGATTGCTTTCTATGTATGTCAATGTACGATAAAAATATCTTGTTTCTCTCCCCAAGAAAATTCCAATTCAGTTACCTATCAAGCTCTCCAAGGAAATACCAGGTTCTAAATCCTAATTCTGTTCCACATTAGCCAATTGGCCTTTAGCAAGTAAGTTTTTACTTTCCTGAAGCTTTAGTTTTATAATCTATAAAATGGTATAATGGCATCTTGTAGAAAAGTTAAAATAATTTAAAAAGACAATATACATAAAAGTGCTTAGGATTTTGTCAGACATACATGCATGCTTATTTGCTTCTCCTAGGACCAAGTGAGGATTATATAATATGTAAAATCCCTTGCCTATGGGAAGTGGAAATAGGGCAAGGTAGATGAAAAGGCAAATAAATATTATTCTATTCACCCATATAATTTCTTGTAAGTGGGAGAAAAGGACTTTGGGAATCTTTCTCTCCCTAGGACATGAAAGAGCCCAACACTTAGTGATAAATGAGAAAGGCAACATTCACTGGTATTTTAATCATTATCTAACTATGAGGCTTAAAGGAATTGGCTTTGTTTAGAGCCAGTAACTGAGAGTCCCATTCTCTAGGTTCCTTTTGCATGACATTGTCTCTCATGCAGCTGGTTTAAGCTTATTCTTTAGAAAAATATACTCCTGAAATGATTTAAACCACCAAATAATTGGTTAAATTATTTGAAATAGCTCAAGCAACTGCTTCCTGAAAGGGGAATAGAGGCTATACTCATAAGAGGGCTGTTTTTGTAATTAAACAAGAGGCTTTATTCCACCAGAGAAATGCTGTTGGTTTTATGCTCATTGAAAATGAAGGAAGTTCAGAAGGGCTCTCTCTCCATCTGTGATTCCTTCTCAATAATAACTCAGCCTACTAGGTCACCTGCACCTCTTTCCACAGCTAGTTGGTTCCTCACGCAAAAGAAGCAATGATACCAGCTAATAATTACTCTTACTCATGTCAGATTCTTTTTTTTAATTAAAGGGTTAGCTGCTAGCCCATACAATTCTGTAGAAGTTTTTATTTAATGACATTTTCTATTTTTGCTTTTCCTATTAATAAGAAATCCTGCTGATTTGCCTCACATCTTTCTCCAAAGCATCTCAGCTTGAAGATGAATACTAATTACATTGAGGGGGTTGGAGGAGACCAGTTGAGGTTGGAAAACTTGGTTATGGTCTCAATGACTGGCTCCTCTAAGTTGTTACTCTCTAGCTAGAGGCCTCTGGATAAAGAACATTTGAAAATGATCTCTATATACACTGTTGATTCATGACAAATACTCTCATGTAATTTTAAGAATTTAATTCTTCAGTTTAAAAAGTTCTGCCCCGAGTTTGTAGTTATAGTTACAAATATGTTGTAAGAAAAAAAAATTATAAAACACTATTACATGTCTTAATGGGTAGATATCTGAGGAGGCAGAAAGGAGAAAAAGCCACAAACAACACAAAGAGATTCTCCTGAAACATGGAAATAATGTTTTCATCCCTGTCCTTCAGTGGGCAGAAGGAAAGCGGCAGGGCTTTGATGAAGTCTCTGCTAACAAGAATATTTGCATCCAAAGCAACAGATAGGACTGAAATTAAAGAAGTAGATAGAGCTAAGAGTTACCTAAAGAACAGAGTATAAGCCAGTTTCCGAACCATGAATACAAACACAGGGAACATAGCTTGAGAAAATGGGAAGGATTTTCTGGAGAATTTTTCAAGACAGGTGTCTGACCCCAGCAAATTTCACAGCCTATCAGCAGAAATTTTACAAAGAGTCAGAACCAGGATTACAGTGTGCCCCAGTACCAGGGTTCTATCTGATGCACTTAGTAAGCGTTCTCACCAACTCTTTGCTGAGGAGAAAGTGTCTGCTGTCTATCTTTTACATTTCATTACATATAAAAGGAATCCATATGTTTGTCACTTGAATGTCATTAAATCTTTCAATTATCTGATGTCCCTCTGGCGTTTATTTATTTATTAAAGATTTTATTTTTTATTTGAGAGAGAGCATGCACAAGAAAGAACAAGCAGGGGGAGGGGCAGAGGGCAAGTGGGAGAGAGAAGCAGACTCCCTGCTGAATAAGGAGCCAAAGTAGGGCTCAGTCCCAGGACCCTGGGATCTTGAACAGAGCCAAAAGCAGACAGTTAACCAATTGAGCCACCCAAGCGTACCTTTATTTATTTATTTTTGTTGCTGTTCTTGTCCATATCTTTATGTCTTTAGGCACCTCCCCAGTGTCTTGTGTGGGTTTAGGAGGCACACCTTGATCAAATTTCTTGCTTCTGCTGAATTCTCAATTTTACATTCCAAGATTATACTTTTCTCTCTATACTTTATATCCCTAAGCATGGAAAATCTCCCCTTTCTTCAGACTCCACAGCCATTGGTCATACTAATTTGGACAAAAGTGTTTCACTAAATATTAAAGGTAAATTCTACCACAGCATAGGAAAGGTCAGAACTTAAAATCGAATTATCAAGCAATTTGGTCCTTCCACCCCTTAGCCACACCTGCCACAGTCCTCTGTCCAACTCTTTCACAAACTTTTTCACAGCTACCTTTCTTAAAGCCTTGCCTGATGCCACATTTATGTGACCTTCTCTCCTATATTTTCCCTCTATTTTTTCTCTCCTACAAATATCTGATATTTGTCATTCATGACGATTAATTGATTTCTGTTGCTACTAGCCCCTTCCACACTTTGTAGGAGACACAACAGGATAATAATCACCTTGTATAACTAAGCAACAATCCATCTAGGTGTTTTCTACCCACCCATATAGCTTTCCTGAGATATAATAGACATATAACATTGTGTAAATTTAAGTTGTATGGTTGATGATTTGAGACATGTATATACTATGAAATGATTACCACAAAAGATTAGTTAGCACATCCATCATTTCACATAATTAATCTTTTTTTGTAGCGAAAACTTTTAGGACCTATTCTGTAATCAACTTTTACATATATAATATGGTATTACTAACTATAAGCAACATGCTGTACATTAGATCCCCAGAACCTAATCACTTTACCCCTGGATATTTCTACCTGTTGACCAATATCTCCCCTCTCCCCCCCAGCCCTTGCAAATCACCATTTTACTGTTTCTATGAGTTCAGCTTTTTAATTTTTTTAAAGATTCCAGATATAAGTGACATAACACAGTATTCGTCCTTGTCTGACTTGTTGCACTTAGCCTAACATGCTCAAGGTGTATCCATATGGTCGCAAGTGGCTGTATTTCCTTCTTTATTTTGGTTAAATAATATTACATTGTTTATATATGCCACATCTTATTTATCTATTTATTCTCTGAAACTTAGATTGTGTCCATGTCTTGGCTATTGTGAATAAAACTGCAATAAGCATGGGGGTGCAGACATCTTTTGGGACAGTGATACAGTTTCCTTGGATATACACCCAACAGTGACATCGATTGCTCGATCATACAGTCGTTCCCAATTTTTCATTTTTTGAGAACACTTCATACAGTTTCCAAGAGGTTGTAACAATTTACAGTCCAACCAAAAGTGCACAAGGTTTCCCTTAACTACCCATCCTCACCAACACCTCTTTTGTTTTTTTAATAACAGTCATTCTAACAGGTGTGCTCTGGTAGCTCCTTATGGTTTGGATTTGCATTTTCAAGATGATATGTAATGTTAAGAATGTTGAGAACGGACACAGAAAAGTACATCTTATTTGGTCATCTTGCTGACATCACTACATACCTGTGTCTCTCCTTAATGAACAACTATTTACTCTGGTAATGCTGCTCCTCTCTTAGAATGAAGCTTGGCAATAACTGTATTTTTATAGTTATTTTTTTCCTTCTGATGTAAAAAAGCTACGTATTCAAAAGTACATATAGCTTTCATCACAGATTCAACTGTTCTTGTAGTTACAAGATACAAAAGATACATAAATTTGACTGGGTAGAACTTGACTAATTAGTAGTCAGGAATCTGGTACTCAGATGAGAAAAATTTGTAAGCATCTTAGGGCTATAAGCAGAATATATTACAAAGTTTGCCAAATCTCACATTTATTATTGTCACTGGGAAATTTTTTTTGGTGTCTTTGAGGGTGGCTTTTGTGCACAGGAAATAAAAAATAAAATTTGTAGCTATTTTAGTACTAAAATTGACATTTGCTTTACTTTCGAATTTTAAAACCTGTTAACACTTAAGCTTTTAGTTTTCACTTACAAAAGTTATCATTCTATTTAATAAATCTATTAAATTTTAATAATCACCTTTAATCAATTTTTCTCCTTTAGCACTTAAACTACCTAACAAATAGAACCTCTCCAAGTACTTAAATGAGTCTTACAAATCCAACAGTTTAAAATTATAAATGTGCTAATTCATATATTTAATACTATTATCAAATTCAGTAATTTTGTAACCTTCCATATTAAAATCAAAAGTTTCATCATTTACATAAATATTTTAATTATATTCATAAAATTAAGCTATCAGGTATTCTAATGTGTAATTTTCTATTAAACAACAGTATTGGGGTGCCTGGGTGCTTCAGTTGGTTAGTGTCTGGCTTTGGCTCAGGTCATGACATCAGGGTCCTGGGATCCTGGGATCCTGGGATCCTGGGATCAAGCCCTGCATTGGGCTCAGTGGGAAGTCTTCTTCTCCCTCTAAGTCCACCCCCGCCCCCTGCCACCCTGCACTTATGTATGCACATGCACTCTCTCTGTCAAATAAATAAATAAAATCTTTTTAAAAACCCAGTATTTATAATTTTATACATGTATACACACAGACACACAAATTGTTCTTAAAACTTAACATAAGAACATTAAAATTATATGTTCCATTACTGATTTTTATTTTATTTTATTTTGTTTTATTTTTTCAGTGTTCCAAGATTCATTGTTTATGCATCATACCCAGTGCTCCATGCAATATGTGCCCTCCTTAATACCCACCACCAGGCTCACTTGGCTCCATTACTTCTAAATTTTTATAATTTATTTAAAATTAAATAGATTTGCCCACTAAGAAAATATATTTGCCTATCAAGGAAACATTAACAACATTTCAAGCAATTTAAGGCTATTTTCCCACAGAGTTTTGGATTATACGTCCAATTTAGCTAGGGTTGCACATCAACCAGAGATTAGGAGAAGTCCTGACATCTGGATGGTTTTGCTTAGAACATAAAAAATACGCAGAGACCTCATTTATAACTCCTGTGTATTAAGTCCAACTCCATACTATCCAAATAATAGGTCTTTAGCCCAGATTCCCTGGATTTATGTTAGTTAATAGATACCTCACAAATCCTTCTTGAGTCTTAAGCCATCCTAGATTACTTCATATAGAATAGATTCAAGTTTCTTTTTTTTTTTTTAACTCCTGATTTCATTCTGAATTATTCCCACATAATTCCCATCTGGTAGGGTCATAAATCTTAGGAGTATTAATATCACTTCTGACTTGATTCTGTATGTCTTGTGGCTCACTCTTGCATTATGGTCAGGACATTAAACTATGACAATGACAATAACAGGTCTGAAATGTGGATTATTAATGCTTTCTCCAAGGGAATTACTATTGAGCCAGAGATATATACTTACAAATAAAATAATGTCTTCATTGTATATACTCATATGCATGTTCTAGTTTGGAACAACACTGTATAGTTTATTGTGAATTCAAATTTTTCACAAATTCTGTAATTTTCTTGTGCATAGCATGGTTAATTTATATCATACATCTTAATTTAAAGAATTTACTTAAAAAAGAATTCATCTATTATATGTAAAATTTACCATGGTATCTGCAAAATAGTTTTTAATGTTATACATTTTTTATTTAAAATTTTATCTGTATTTGTTAAACCTACTATGCCATTTTCCAAGAAGAAAAATTTTTGACGGGCCCATCCTGCAAATGAATGTTTGTCAAGTCATCTTTTCTTCTTTGTCCATGTGCATATTATATTTTTATATGTTCACACTAATATTAAGTTTTATACAGTCTACCTATTTTTTGTTTTAAAGATACTGATACATTGAGCATTAATGCCTATAACTTTTATAACCTGTTTTGGCATATTCTCCTTTTTAATTCTTTTTAACTATAGGAGACATACCACATTACAATATTTTTGGGCATATAACATAGTCATTCAAAAAGTTTGTATTTCAAAAAAAAAATAAAGAGTTTATATTTCATACTAAACTCAACACAAGTGTAACTACAACCTGTTATGATACAACACTATTACAGTACCACTGACTACGTTCCCTATCCTGTACCTTTTATTCCATGACTTATTCATTCCATAACTGAAAACCTGTACCTCCCACTCCCCTTCACCCATTTTGCCCATCCTCCCACTCAGTTCACCTCTTTGATACTACAAGTCTGTAGAATTGGCCATGGTCTGTGCCCCTCTGGAGAGGATGTGGTTATAAAGATCTGGGGAAACTGACAAAGGAATATAGACTTTAAAGATATTGGATTTCTTTAACTGCAAGTAATGTTTTTTTTTCCCCCCAGATCATTGTGTATCTTTACATTACTATTAAAAATTGAAGGAAAATTCTTTTTCTATTAATTAAAATATATTTTTCCTCACTTACTTTTATATATGCATTCACCAGTTTAAGAAATATATGGCTGACTCTGCCAAAGAGCCTGGAGATACAGAGATAAAACAGGAACTTCTTCCCAAGGAATTTAGAGATTATTTGTAAATAGACAAATAAGAGTAAGACATGACAGAATTTTCATATAGCATTCTTGGAATACAGAGGAAATACAGAGCAATAATACTTAGAAGAATCAGTGAATCTTCTTTAGTCATGTTATGTGTTAGTAAAGCATTCATTTATTCATTTATTCATTAAATATGTGTAGTTCTCATGTGTTAGAAACCATTTAGACTTAGGAGATACAGAAAAAATTAGAAAAAAAAATCCTTGCCCTCAAGGAGGTTTTATTGGAGAGGAGAGAGAGAGAGATAAATTACTAAATAGGTAAAATACAAATTATATCAGATGGAATTAAGTGCTGAACAGAAAATTAGTCCCGCAAGGATGAAAGGCAGTGCTCACCCTAAGGTGAGTTGCTTCACTGCACATATCACCTTATGATCAGAGTCCGTGAAAAAGGGATACTCTAGGCTTCCTTTGGTGACCACTGACTGTGTCAGGGATTGATGTCATAATGAAATTTTCCAGGCAGAATTAATGGTGGTAAGAGGATACACTTTATGAAGGAGGGCAAGGTGGAAGTCTTGACAGAAGAAGGCAGAGTTCTGGGGCTCCCTCTTTATGCTGCCAGTGGTGGCAGGAAAGCCAGGGAAAGAGAAATCTTTATTTGGAACATTGGGGACACTCCTTCCTCTTGACCACTGTCAATGGCCGCAAAAAGATGGAACAGGTAATCTTACCTACATATCTCAAATTATACTCCATAGTATACTTAGATTTGCAATGACATTCCACTGATAGTCAATTTTGATGGACTCCTCAGTTGAGACCACATAAAATAATGGATTAATTAATAAATGTCTCTCCTTACTCTTAAAGTGAAAAATTCCCTTTAGTACATAAAACTTTCTTGAGTTGTACCTTTTCTTCTTTTTTTATTTTTACTTTTTTAAGTATTTTATTTATTTATTTGACAGAGAGAGAGAGAGAGAGATGAGAGAGAGATCACATGTAGGCAGAGAGGCAGGCAGAGAGAGAGGGGGAAGCAGGCTCCTTGCTGAGCAGAGTGCCCGATGCAGGGCTCAATCCCAGCACCCTGAGCATGACCTGAGCTGAAGGCAGAGGCTTAACCCATTGAGCCACCCAGGCGCCCTGAATTGTACCTTTTCTATGCTTATTCCTTACCTCAGCCACTCTACCAATTTGTCATGACCTAACAAAACAAACTTCTCCCTCCCTCATCTTGATCCTACCATTCCTTCTGCTTTCTCAAATCCTGTGGTACAATTTTGCCATTCTAGAGAATAATTCTAAGATCCAGTTCAGAGAGTCAGAGATCCTCACCAGGATGGTCCCTATAACTTCAATTATCTCAACTTTTTTGTTTATAACTAACTGCCTTTGGTTTCCTGTGATATAGCTGTTTTACTAATTATGCCATTTCTTTTTTTTTTTTTAATTATGTCATTTCTTGGCCTGAGATTTCTCCAAAAATATATCTATGACACTCTAGAAGATGTAACTTGCTTCATGGCCTCACTGAAATTTTTAATGCACAGCTGCATATTAATGACCTGGCATAGTTATAGTATAAATAAATGTATTTAATACCACTGAACAAAAAGTTTTCTTAAATTATTTGACCTGGAGTCCACCACTTCTAGTTTCCTAATACTTCTCTTTAATTGTTCATGGCAAAAAATAAATAAATAAATAAATAAAAACAAAGTCTCTAGAAAAAGTCCACAGTATATCTTATGTAATAGTAAAATGCCAAAGGCATTTACCCTGAAATAGGAAATAAAACAGACTTTATTCATAGGTCATGTGATTGTTTATGTAGAAAATCCAAAATAATTAATGGAAACACTTTTAGAATAAATGGATTAATAAGATCAGTAACATAAGATCAATATTTAATAATAAAATTACATTTCTGTGTTTAAAAAAATAGTTCATGGTAATATCACAGAAAACATTTATTAAAAAATTCTAGCCTAAGTAATTATATTTGTTCCCTAGACACCTCTTTCTGGCTTATATGGTTTCTAGAACTGGAAATTATGATAAACTTGGCACAGCAGAGCTAAACATTCTATGTATTTTCTAATTAAAAATAAAGACAAAGCTTGGTAACAGTTGCAATTATATAAATATTTCATTATCTATTCACATCTTGATTTAATACATTTATTTAATGAGAGTCTCCAATGTGTTTGGTTTTACCTAAATTAGTATTCCTTTGTGTAATGTATTAGAAAGGTGGGATCACGATCCACCTTAACATAATGGTTCTCAAACTGTAGAATGCATCGGAATCACCTAGAGGGCTTCTTAAATTATAAAACGTTGGGCCCCACTCCCAGAATCTCTGATTTAGTTGATCTGGGATAGAGCCCAAGAAATTACATTTCTAACAAGTTCCCAAGTATTATTGATGTCATCGATGTGGAGGCCACATCTTGAGTAATATCATTTTAATACAAAGACATATCAAATCATTCATTAGATGTTGGCAAAATTTTTAAAATATGTCCAGGAGTCACTGAGAAGAAAATTAGCCACAAACCACTCTGTGTAATTTTTATCTTCCTAATTCACAACTTCTCTGTCTTTTCCTTCTGAATATCTCAGGGAGATGTGATAGCCTCTTCTATCAAATAGCCAGAGGCCCAAAGGAAACAAGATTCAAAATAAAATAATTAAAGAAGGTTTGTTTATTAAGAAACAATGACAAAGATGTGAGATTAGAACTACAATCTGGAGCTTAGTGGTGCTAGAGCTATTAACATCCTTAGGAATAAAGGAATGAAGCAAGATAGGGAATATTGGAACCTGGAGACACAGAGTTGCTGAGAAGATCAGTGACCTTCAATCAAGGAATACAACATGCTCAAGGTGGCTTTACAGACAGACATCCAATCCCTCCTTTGACCTTTAAAAGGATTCTCAATGGCTAAACCCAAAAAGATATCATTGGTTATGTGAACCCATGGATGTGGTTCATATCCTATACCTTGTAGGGCAGAGCTTGACAGAAAAGAATGCATTCATTAAGTCAATTTCTCAGGGCCATCCGCTAGAGGCTATGCTAATTTTCTCCAACAAATATACCATACCCAGTACAGCAAATTTAATGGGACTACTTGAAAAAAATTGTAGTAATCCACTGTTATCTACTATGATTCCTCCAGTTTTGGCAGGGGCTGAACTACCATCAAAATATATGGTAATATGAGGGAGACTGCCACTCTTGTATCTTTTCATTATTTTAGGGTGACATCAATTACTGTTATTCCCATGAGAATGCAGTATTATTCGCAATGTACTATTTTTGAAGGAAAGGGAAATTTTCAGAGCTTCTGCATGGCCTTCACCCATCAAGGAACCAATATGAGGATTTTACCAACTACAAGTATTCAAATTATTTATTCAGTGACTGGGAAAATGATGAGCAGGTGAATTTGGGAACACTGCCGACCCACTAAGAGCTGGATCTGAGTCAGGACTCCTTTTATTACCTGTCTTGCATATATCCCTCCTGTAACACAGGCTGTGATGGTGCTTTTGGTTTCTAATTCCCTGGGCCTAACAATCCTGGAATTGTTGGGATTTCACCATTTCACATGGTGTGAATATCAGACTAACTGGCTAAATATCCCTTTTGGGAAGGTATGGGGGAAACATTACTGGATATAACTGGACTGTGATTCCTTGGGAATAGCTGGCCTCTTTTTCAGTCAATGGGTTCCAAGAAACTGGGTTTCAAGAATGGGTTCAAGAAACTGGGCAAAACATCATTATTGGCGTAGTTATCTTCAGTCTCCATATTATCCATCCTTGATTTCTTTTTGTTGTATAAATTAAGCAGTGTATTTTTTGGTTGTCCTTCTCCCCTATTCTAGGAACACTTTGCTATTAACCATCTGTGCAACACCCTTTAGGCCAGGAACCCCCTGCCAGCCATCCAACCTTGTGCAGGTTAAGATCCCTGCTGGCTAAAGAAGAACATTATAAACCCAAATAATTTGACTCTGCTACAAACTTACTCCATTTTTGCAAATAAAACTACTCTATGAAAGTAAGAGTGTGACTTGAGGAATAGATTTTTACTTTACAGTACTTTCAACCAAAGATGCTACAAATATGCCCAAATACGCCCTACAAATATTAGAAATTCTCTTATGAAACAAATCTTGATGTGGCATTCATAATACATATAAATCTGTCCAGATGCTTTCCAAGAATCTATCAGTTTGATTAGATGGGAAATTAAGTTGACAGAGTCTTTTAACTTTAGATGTATAAGCAGAACCCAGGTCCGAGAAGAAAATGAACATTTCCTCCCTCCCATGTCTTTTTTTTTTTCCAGATGATTAAAAAATAACATAGGTGAAAAACTGGTTCTCAGAGAAAATTTTTCTCCTCAAATACAAAATAATAACATTAATCATAAGTAGTATCATATAATTCTAAATTAAATATGTCTTATAGTAGACATAACCTAATGAGTAAAGATAAGAGAGCATACTTTAAGCGAGGAAAGATCAGGGCACCTGGATGACACAGTATTGGTTTCAGCTCAGGTCCTGATTTCAGGGTCATGAGACTGAGCCCCTTGTTGGGCTCCACACTCAGCTCAGAGTCTGCTTGAGATTCTCTCTCTTCCTCTCCCCCTGCCCCTCCCCCCATGCTTTCCCTCTCTCTCTAAAATAAATAATCTTTAAAAAAGAGAGAGAGAGAGAGATTGAGGAAAAATTGCCTACTTGGATGATCTCTGTCTGGATAAATTGTCTGAAACCTTTTGTCACTGCTCTGCAGTGAATAACTGTATAATCTTGAGTAAGTCCCTATTCCTTCCAAGCCTCAGTTTCTATGTGAACAAGGAAGGGGCAAGATGAGATATTTTCTTTCTTGTTACTTCGTAGTGATGCTAACTAGAGGCAGGCAACACAGCAGAGTACTTGCATGCTTGGATGGAGACTGCAATGGATAAGCGAACAAAAACAGATTTTATCTGGGCTCTACTACTAATCAGCTGTGTTAAATGAGTAATTCACTTCATTTCCCTAAGTCTCTGTTTCCTCATCAGAAAGATGGGAATGATAATAAATACAAGGAGAAAATACAATAATGTGCTTGGCATTGTTCCTGACCCATAGGAAATGCTCTGAGAGAAGCAGCTGCTATTTATTGCAGTAGTTAAGAGTTCAGACTCTGGAGCCCATATCCTGGCTCCTGGATATGGCTTATAGCTCATATCCTTATTCTTCTCATTACCATCTGTGTGACTGCAGGCAAAGACTTAATGTCTATATACCTCATTTGCCTTTCCTACAAAATACTGTTTTGGTATGGTAGTCACAGCAAACATTAAGCATGGTTCCGGGCAAATAGTAGCTCTCAGTAGATGTCAGTTGCCATTATCATTAACTCTTAGATTTCTTAGTGATAATTCATTAGATTTTATGAGGATTTAATGTTCATATATAAGACCAAAAGTGATCATCTTGGCCATCTTGCCATAGTTTAACCTATTCTAGGAAACTAGAGATAATCACAGGTTAGATCAATTATTTAAAGAGCCAAGCAGATCAAATGCTGAGCCAGTTACTTAGGGAGTGAGTGCAACAGATTCCGTCTTTGTGGGCTATGCTGCCCTTGTATAGGTAGCCAGGAGACCCTCAACACCTGGTATCATCATCAGCCTCATGGAGATTCAGCTGGCTGTCATTACCCAGGCACTGTCTTCCAGACCACAACATCTCTTTAAGTAGGTTGCTTGGTCATCTTTTTTATTCTTGTTTTTGTTTTAGATACTTAATCTTCAACTTGACAAGATGTCTTGGATTTTTGCTAAGGAATAGTTATCAGATGATAGAAGAAGTATATAAAAATGTTTCCCAGATGCTTTTTCACTCCCAGCTTCTAGTTGAGATTCAACTCCATTTACTTTTCCTTAGGATGTCTAGCATGAATTTGGAGGGATCTTCACTGGCTAGTATGTCTCACTGAAAAATGTTTTTTGGTGAGTCTGTGCCCCGCATACTATTACTTCAAGGCTTGCTGCTGCTGTTACTGCTGGGTGCAGAACTCAGCAAAGGCCAAGACCTGCAGAAAACCATGAAGTACAAATTTATGAAGCACTGGGAAGAGAACTGGAAGGGATTTGGGGACACTGAGGCTTTAGATTCAGGTCTGCTTAACTGCTTGTGCAGATCTTGTTCTACTACACCATCATCATCCCCTGACTCTGGAAAAGTTGTTTATCTTTTCATATATATATACATATATATAGTGACAAATGGGGTCAGAGATAGCTGTTATATTTGGTTAAAAAAAATTCTGGTATAATAATAAACATGTGACATTGTTTTGGAAAATTTAAAAGTACCATACCAGCCTATTGTAATTTTTCTAAGCAGAAAATTTGCTATGAGATGAGGGCTGTAATGGAAACCTTATAACTAGCTGAAGAAAAAATGTGTATTGCCTTGTTGCTGCAATGCAAGTCTTTTAGTGGTAATAAGCATGAGAAACTGCCACAAAAGGGAAGGGTAGCACTTTGGTACCCGAGGCACCCAAATTCAAAGGTTTTATTTACTAATTTGAAAGAGAGAGAGAATGAGCAGGGAGGAAGAGCAGAGGGAGGAGGAGAAGCTGACTCTCCATTAAGTAGGCAGCCCAACGTGGGGCTTGATCTTAGGACCCAGGGATCACCACCGGAGCTGAAGACAAACACCTAACCAACCGAGCTACTAAGATGCCCCAAGACACCCAAGTTTAAATCAGTTTATTACTGAGAACATACGTAACCTTCAACACATTTCTTAATCCCCTTAACATTCAGTTCATCATCTGTGAAATGGGGAAATGAATAGCAATCTCTTGGCATTGTATTGAGGATTAACTGGTGCTTAACACAATGCTTGGCATATTGCTAATCCTCAACATGGTAGTTTTATTATAATTAAAATGATGGTATTTAATTCATTGGTGTTGCAGGTAAGAGGATGAAAAATAATTTAATTTTCTTTCATTTCTATGGGAGCATGAACATATTCAATCAGAGAATCATGAATCTCATCAGTGAAAGAACCCCAAGAGAACACCCAGTTCAATTTATATCCAGGTATAGAAGTTATTATTATTTCCAGTCCAATCTAGATGCAGGGACAAGTATTCCTGCTTCTAGCATATGAAGCAACTGATGCCTGAAGATGGTGAGATTTGGTTACGTAACTGCCAGTAGTAAAACTGAACTTGATTCCAAGTCACCTGCCTTTTAATGTGTTTCATACATTTCTTTATCTCATTCTTATTATGCAAATGAGGTGCCGTTTTGCTGATGGGAAATGTTGGTAGCATATGTCATTAGATGTTGCAAAGTTACTGAAATGGTTTTTTAAATAGGACACAAGGTTCTCATGTGCCATGCAAGTATCACCTCCTCCAATTTCGCTCTTCAAATGGAATAATTCTGTCTCTGAAATCGAAATCAGAGAAGTGCCATTTGATGATGATGCTGTTGTAACATTGTCAGTCTTCAGCTGTTGCCTCTTCCCTACTAACAGGAATCCTCTAAGTAGCTGTAAAGATCATTGGACCGATTTCCCGCCTTTCACTCAGGAAACGTAGTGTATCAAGGTACAGAAATTATGGTATCAAGGACCCACGGCTCTTATTCATTTGGATTTCAAACCAGTGCGTTAGCTCTACATGATCTTAAAAGTTTGTAATTTTATATGAAGTAAGATTATCAATTCTTTCCCAGCTAGGATTCTGGGTTGTTTAACATCCTCTGTCTCATTTAGCTGAATGTGCTTGATTGCTTGAGAAAAATGATTCTGTGCTGTTGCAGTGAACTGTTAAACAGACTACATGAAGGAATTACTATATGCACATGAAGTTTCAGAAAATTGAGCAGAGTCTTTACCTGAAAGGAGTTTTCCTCCACAAGGTGATTGTATAATATTTCATCTATTGACAACTTCCTTTCCATGTTGCTAGCAGATTGCATATTGTAATGCTAAACTCAGACAATAAAAGAACAACTAGTTCAGTGAATAGCAACATTTTAAGTATTGTTATTGCTATTAAGATTTTATTACTCTGGATTCCTAGTTAGCCCTTTTATGGAAAACCAATGGCTTGGCATGGGATGAAGTTAAAAAATATTTTTTCCTATTCATTTGAGTGGTCATTCAAATCCTTTCCTCCTTAAAAAAAAAAAAAAATCCTTTCCTTCTACTTGCTTGAAAAATTAATACATTTAATCACTTGAAATGTACCCTTTTCCACTGTATAATCCTCTGATAACTTTCACTTTCCTGGAAATGTTTCAGCATAATCATAATTAAACATCTCATGATGATGATCATATATACACTGCTGACTTACCTGGACTCTGATGTAATTAGTCTCCACATATGCATGGTTGGATGGTCCATGTTGTGTCTGTCCACTTTCTATCTAGATGAAAACATGTGATCTAGTCAGCTGTAGGATTCAGAAATGGCATCTGCCCCATTTCCAAGCTTTTTTTAATCAACGAATCATCTGCATTCCAGTTTATATGAAATATAATGTGTATAATATATGTGAGATTTTTCCAGAATATGGCTTCCCATGGCTAAAATAGAGATATGACAAAGAAAATAAGGCTTATCATCTACAACTAAATGTCCTGCTAAATAACTCACCATTCCCCAGTAGGTTTCCCTGCCTCTGATCCTGCATTTGTTATCTCTCAGGTAAATTTTCTCCTACTCTACTTCACACAGCCACTTTTATTTGGGGAAATCCTTCTACTATGGGGAGTGCTGTTGAAAAGTGGTTACTGATAAAAATACTCCAGCAAAATGACATTACTAGTATTTATTTGAGTATTTATTTGCAAAGAATTATCATTTTAAAAAGGATTCAGAATTTTAAATCAATAAACTAAAAATTTAATACATACTAAAAACAAAATGTACTAACATTTTATAAAACAATCAAAATTAGATTAATAAAAGCTGTATATCCTAACCAGTATTTTTACAATAAAACTGTATATATGAAAAACATACATCAGTTAAAGAATTCAAACTATGAATTAAAAAATATAATATGAAGTTATCTGATTTGAGTATTTAAAAAACCTACAATCAAGTGGCAAAGTGTATCAGTGTTAGATCATTGTTGAATCTGTGGCATGTTTTTCATTATAGCTTTTAGTTGGTCAACAAGGTTTCTGATTCTAGTCTAGTCAAGAAAATGGTGAAGAAATTGTTATTAGCTAACTCCAGACTTTTACTCTATTTAACAAGAAAATAAACCATTGTTTGAGTAAGGGCATTATTTTTGAACAACCATTTCCTTACTGATAGTGAGCTTTAGTTTCACTTCGAAGATAACATTTCTAGTTTGTCTTTCAAATTAATCATGGAAACACAGAGATTCCAGAGCAGAGGTACAGGCATAAATTTTGATATTTCACTTTTATATTCTACATGTTCACAAAATCTTTGAACTTGTATCATCCTTTTAGAGAAACTATACATTGTGAATAGCTATTTTCTGCTTCTGCTGAGCATTATGTAGGCAATGAAGGATGCCTTTCAAATGAGTATTTTCTAATCCAAAATATCAATGTCAAGTATATCTCTCTGGTTATGATTCAAAATATAAATTATTCAAGGTTCACATTTTAAAAAATACTGAAAAGTCGGTCTTAAAAAATCAGTATTTTAGTACATATAAATAGCATAATATTCCAAATTACAAATTACTAAAATTTGATATCCAAATCACTAGAAGCAATATTCATTTTCTCATCCATGATATTACAGGGCAGGTTTCTCCTTTTTCTCACTCTTTCACTTCTCAGTTCCAGTCTGTTCAAGTCCAGGCTGCTAGTCCATGACCTAAACTAGCTGAATGGATGCTTCCAGATTATCCCTGCCTAGGATATGGACTCTGGTGAGTGATGTGAGGATTAAAGGCATTTACAACTTACATTTTTTGTTATTATTAATATGATGATAGGTTAATGGTGTACCAGATGCTTTCTGGCTAGATTTTTCTTGTTGCGTAGAAAGATTCTAGCCAGTTTTCTAAACTGCCCTTTTTCTTCCCTGTTTCCTGAGTTGGATCCTTTGTCTCCTACTGATTCTCTCAGTTCCCAATAACTTTGCAATATATTTACTTTTTTGCTTAAAGCTACATGGTCAGTTTATATGGTTTTTAATCACAAATCATAGCTCATACTGTTCCATCTCTCAAATTCTTACTAATCCTTTGAGATCCATATCAAAATCTTCCTTGAGAGCTTTCTTCATTTTCAAATTGAATGTGGATGACCCTTGTTCTGAATTCTCCGATTCAGTTGTGCTTTTGTTTTACAATTTCAAATTATGCTATGTTTTTACATATGTCTTTTTTTTTTTTTTAAACTTTATTTATTTGACAGAGATCACAAGTAGGCAGAGAGGCAGGCAGAGAGAGAGAGAGAGAGAGAGGAAGGGAAGCAGGCTTCCCGCTGAGCAGAGAGCTTGATGCGGGGCTTGATCCCAGGACCCCGAGATCAGGACCTGAGCAGAAGGCAGAGGCTTTAACCCACTGAGCCACCCAGGTGCACCCCCCCCCCCGCCGTTTTTTTTTTTGTTTTTTGTTTTTTGTTTTTTTGCAGTTGTGTTTTATAGCTTTTCTACTACATTGTAGTCTCTATCAAGGAAGGTATTTTTTTCTTTTACCCATTTTTTTCCCTAAACACATATTCAAATTGGTCCTTTAGTTTTACAAGCTGGTTTTTAAACATAGTCATTACAATTTAAATTATATAATTTACAATTATATACATTACATCAAAAATCAAGGTGATACTTACTTAAAACTCATCACTTCCCAATTAGTACATCTTACTATAGTCTATGCTCTTGAATTTACGTCTGTCCTATCTCCTGTGGGAAGAATACATGATGGTATGTCACTACTGCTCATCTCACAGCTTCACATAATAATTTTACCTCAGTGCTAATTATAGGACATTGTGGGACAATCAATATCACAGTTAATTGGTAAATACTTTAAAATAGTAGGAGATGGGGAACAACCACACCTGGTTGCCACATACTTAACAGCGCACTACTGTTTGGATTCTATCTACTCCAGTATATTCTTAAACTCTTTATTTCCAGGGGCACATGGGTGGCTCAGTCTGTCTAGCATCCTACTCTTGATTTGGGCTCAGGTCATGATCTCAGGGTTTTGCTGGGCTCCATGCTCAGCATGAAGTCTGTCTGAGATTCTCTCTCTCCTGTCACCCTCCCCATCTAAATACATACATACATACATACATACATACATAAAATCTTAAAACAAAAAACAAAACAAAACAAAAAAAACAACCCTCAATATTTCTGGTGGTGGTTCCTGATTCTCCATGGTTCTGGTTGTGTCAGAGGTAGTAACTTCACTGAACCTCAAGTTCTATGGTGTTCTTTGTGTTCTACTCAGAATCTTCAGCTTTGAAGTTTCTCCGCTAGTCCTGAAGCAGTTATAAGCATCATTCTTCTGTGTTGAAATCCGTGCTGCTTAATCCACCCAAGGCAGTGTGTATTTCCTAAACTGAGCCTCCACTAATACTGTTTCCTTAGTTATCACTTTGGTTTTCCTGTTGCCTTATTTGCTTTCGAGTCCTGCTAGTGTCTTCTCCCCTATGAGCTGATAGGACTGAGGAGTGTTGAAACGAAAAATGTACATAACTTGGACTCTTCAAGGACACTGTTAATTTTACTCCTTGTTCAATTTATCGTGAGGTAACAGTTTCTTAACAAGACTTCTTTAGAATTCCATCCATGATGGCTGGAAGAGGGGAAGGTCGCAAGACAACTGTGGAGGAGGTAGTATAGCATTATTGAATTAAAACTGCCTCATCAAAATTTTTTTCTTTTCTTTTCTTTATCAAGTTTAGATTGAGACACTGCCTTATTGCAATGGGACAATAGGCTTGTAGTTTTAAAAATTCTCCTAAGATTCTTAGGGGTACCTGGATGGCTCAGTTAAGTGTTGGACTCTTGATTTTTGGCTCAGATTGAGATCTCAGGATCATGACCTTGCAATTCTACAATTGGCTCTGTGCTCAGCACAGATACTTGAGACTCTCTGTCCCTCTCTCCTTCACCACAACCAGTATACACACTCTCTCTCAAAAATAAATAAATAAATCTTTTTAAAAAATCTCCTAAAATTCTTAGTGGAAAATATTCTTTCTAAAGAGCTACAATACTAAACATATTTTACATCTTCTCTACAAACAACAACAACAACAACAACTAAAAATGAGAATGATACATTCTGGTAACAGCGATATTCTGGTTAATGACATTTTCTAGCTGGCAGGGAAGGCATGTTTTAGAACCACACTTCTACCTTCTTAAGTGGAATTTACTAAACATAATTTCTATTTTCAATAATAACGGATTTATTGACATATGGCCATTATAATTATGATGTTCTCAAAATTGCTGTAATTATAGTTACTGTAAGACTCAGACCTGAATAAATATTAATCACAATAAGAATCCAGGAAATTAAATTTGTAAAAGAAAAGTAATTAATCAACTTATGGGCAAATTAGTTACTTTATGAAATCTAAAAAAAATCAATGTGTCAATTAATTATGTTGGCTTTGTTATTATAACCTGCTAATGAGGTGCTTTTACATGTTAATTAATTGTCACCTGGTAAACACCTCACTGTGAATTATAAATGCTTATGATCATTGAAGGACAAGTTTAACAAATATTTGTTGATCCCTTCTTATGTGCCACACATTTTTCTAGGCTTATGGTGTACCGCACTGAGCAAAAAGTTTCTGCCTTCGTGGACATTAACTGACACCGAAGATAATGTCCAGACAAACAGAGGAAAATGTGTTTTGTCATAAGGTACTAACAATATAAAAAATGGCACATGAAGATGGAATGTGACAAGGTATTCTCTTTTATAGAAGAGGATTAGTAAAGGAGCCTTTCATAAAATATTTTTTGAGCCGAAATCAAGGAATTTGCAATAGTTTGCCATGTAAATGTGTGAGTCAAATATCTTATAGGTAGAGAGATTTGCAAGTAGATTTTGCTGGCATCCTTGGTAAACAGCTAGAGACCATCAAGCCTGGAGCAAATGAACAAGACAGAGGGTGATGAGAGATCAGATGGTGACTGGGGACCTACATCAGGGTTTTCAGACAACAATGAATAACAATTAATGGTTACACAGCACTTTGAGCCAGACATCATCCCAAGAGCTTTACCAGTTTTAAGCCAATTAACCCTCACAGTAATATTATGTACCTGATGCATTAATTATTAACATTTTACACATGGGAAATCTGAGACAAAGAAGATTTAAATAAGTAACTTAACCGAAATTGAAGGGGAAGACAATGAATGCCACGATTTAGACTTACAAGCCTAGCTCCAGAATATATATATATATATATATATATATATATATATATATATATATAAAATCAGTGGCTGTTTTGTGAGAGATATAAAATGTTTTGTAGGCTTTTGAGCTGAGGAAAAATTGATCAGACCCCTCTTTATGAGGATTATTTCATTATGGTTGCTGAATGGAGAACAGACTCCCAACAGGCAAAAAGCAGACAGTGTGATTTACAGGGTTATTGCAGTATAGTGTCCAGGCGATAGATGAGGTTTGCATTGCCAAGGGTGGCACTGATGGAGTGGAGAAAAGCAGTCTACTTACAGATATAATCTAAAGATTTGGTTGATGGATTAAATGCTGTGGCGAGAGAAAGAACCGTTTAGTGTAACTCTAAGGATTCTGGCCTCCACAACTGGAAGAGTGGGGATTTTATCCACTCAGGTAAAGAATATGGGAGAAGGAGAAGGTTTGTGGGAGCAAAAAGACTTCAATTTGGGGCAAGTTCAGTGGAAATTAAGGATTAGTAACATTAGCTAGAAAATCAATGGCATTAGATATTAGGGCTAAGGGTATGAATTGGGAAATAATAAGCTTATTAGGGAGTGAATGAGGGCCTTCAACCTTGAGACTTTAGAAAGACAAGAAGGAACTGGCATGAATAGAAAAGGAGAATCAATGAGTAGTGTGGTTTGGAGGCCATGAGCAATGCTTTTAGAAATGGGGTCATCACTGAAAATGCTATTGATACATTGTTTAAGGTGAAGTCTGAAAATTGGTATCAGAATTAGAAATGTGGGGTCATTAGTGATCTTGACAAAAGCAATGTCCTCAGAGGTTGTATTTTTTTTTAACTTGATTTTTTTTTGACAAAAATTTGATCGATAAAGCTGTAAGAGAAAATAGAGAGAGAGAAAGCAGACAGAAGTACAAGCAACCCTTTTAAAAACTCTGCTGTAAAGGAACACATAGACTAGGGTGACCGCTAGAAATGAATGTGGTGGCAAAGGAGGGATTTAAAACAATTTTAAGGTGATCTATATCACAGCACGTTTACATACAGATAAGGATTACTTAGCCCCTACAAATCAAGAGAGTACAACACAATAAAATAAATCAAAGGGTTCTGATAGAACATAGAATGATCTGGGGACACAGAGGCACATGAAACCTGGTCTAATGAGAAAGGAAAAAGTGACTAGTTAGAGATTCCTAGAAGTAATATCTGAATTCAGTTTTGAGGAACAAGTGTGAGTTAATCATGCAAAGAAGAATGTAAAGAGCTTCCTAGGCAGAGGAAATCATTAAAAACATGTATTTACTGTACCTCTGATTTGCTATGTAATATTCAATCTTTATTTTTCAGCTGAATAACAAATGCTTAGGCACAACGTTTTATGCCTGGCCTTGAACTACAGTGAAGAAAGCCAAAGTTTGCCTTTGTGAAGATTACATTCTGGGAACAATGAAATATGAACACACAGACTACGATAGTAAGATGGTGTGCAGAAACATCTTGCCAAGGTTGGCTAGACTGCTAAAGAAAACCTGCTCTGAAGAGTGGGGATTTGTGTTGAAACCTAAAAAATGGGACTGAGCCAAACCATCAAAGGGATGGACGAGAGGCACTCAAAGCAGAGGAATTAGCAATTGCAAAATCATGAAGAAAGGTTTGTTCAAGGAATAGAAAAAGGATCAGTAGGGCTGGAGTACAGGGTGAGATTTGAGAGTAGCTTGCACTTCCTAAGAGCAAAGAAAAGCCATTCACTGTTTTTAATCAGGCTTGTGGAGCTTCCAGAATGCAGAAACATGCATAAGCTTACCCCTCTCTCCCAGCCCATGCCTCCACCATTCCAACATATGAAGGCTATGTTCCAGGCAAAGCATGAATGAAGTTGCCCCTGGCTCCAGCCACCTCTTTATCCCTGTCCTCCTGAATTATTTATGCCTGTGAACTTCTTCTACACTTAACTACATAACTGATACTAAAATTACTTTGCATAACTTAAATGAAGTTAATTTTCTTAGTACTATACAATACCCTAACCCCTGAAAGAGTTATTCTTTTAACAATATGCTATATTGAGGACTCTTAAGAGTTCTGTTTCACTTATTAGAGATACAAGTTATATGAAAGTAACACATTATTAATTTTCTCCCTCATGCCAAACATGTTCATCATACTGCCTTTTCTCAGTAAAAAAATACTACTATTATCTGGCTGGTGGGAATGATTTTTTGTTTCCATTTTCCCTTCACTTCCCAGCAAATAACCCATCACCTATATATGTCATTTCTTCACCCAAAATGTATCACAAATCCCTCCTGGTCTTTTTATTTCTCTTGCAACCATGGTCCAAGCCACAATCTTCCTTCACACAGATTACTGCAAATAGTCTCCATGTGGTTCACTGATTCCATCTTTGACTCGCTCGCCCATGCGCTATAAGCAGCCAAGGAAATCCTTTAGGAACACAAACTAGAAAACTGTAGGAGTCAGGAGTACAGTTAATATATGATTTATTGGTGTCCTCTGCCTAGAAGACAGTACTCTTCTTTGCCTGATTAACTCTTACTCATCTTTTACAATTAAATTCAGATATTCTGTCTGGAATCTTGACCAGGACTTTTTCTTCTTTCTCACAAGAGACTAGATTGGATATCAGTCTGTGTTCCTAAAGCATTCTATTCTTCCCTCCATCGAGAGCACTTTATTTCCTTTATTATGTTAAGTGTTGACTTGTCTACATACCTGTTTTGCTCACTAGACTATGGGTTGCTGAGGACAAGGTCTGTAACTTTTATTTATATGTGTATCTTATTACCTGAGAAATAATTAGTGCTAAGTAAACAATGTTCATTCATGGCACTTGTGAATGAGCACACAAATGCATGTGATCTCAGATGATTAGAAAAGGCTTCATGAGGAAGTTAATACTAGATTTCCCACTACCATTTACTGAAGAAGCAGTCCTTTCCCCATTGTGTGTTCTTTAGCCCTTGTCAAAAATTAGTTGATTGTCTCTACGTGGGTTTATGTCTGGGCTCTCTAGCTGCTCCACTGTCTATTTACCTGATTTTATTTCGGTGCCATCCTTTTCTGATTGCTACAGCTTTGTACACTATCCTGAAATCAGGTAGTATAGTATCTTCAGAATGCTGTTGGGAAAACTGAATAAACACATGTGAAATAATGAAATTGGATCACTATCTTATACCACACAGACACAAAACAAAACAACAATAATAAAAACCTCAAAATGGATGAAAAACTTAAATGTAAGACCTGAAACTGCAAAACTCCTAGAAGGAAAAATAGAAAAAGAAGATCTTGACGTTGGTCTTGGCAATGATTTCCTTGATAAGACACCAAAATCACAAACTACAAGAACTAAAATAAACAAATGGGACCATATTAAACCAATGAACTTCTGGACAGCAAGGGAAAGAATCAATAAATTGAAAAGGCAACCTATTAATGGGAAAAAATATTCACAAACCATATATCTGAAAAGAGGATAGTATCCAAAATATATATAAAGAACTCATACAACTCAAAAGAAATATAATCATAATCATAATCATAGTCATCCATGGAAACTGGGCAAAGGGCCTGATAGAGATTTTTCCAAAGAAGATATACAGATGGCCAACAGGTATATGAAAAGTTACTCAATATCACTAATCATCAGGGAAATGCAAATCAAAACCACAATGAGGGGGCACCTGGGTGGCTCAGTCAGTTAGGCATCTGCCTTCAACTGAGGTCATGATCCTGGTGTTCTGGGATCAAGCCCCATATCTGGCTCCCTGATCATCAGGGAGACCTGCTTCTCCCTGTCCCTCTGCTCCTTTGTCCCTTTCCCTACTCTGCCTCAATCTGCTTGTGGGCACTCTCTCTCTTAAATAAATAAATAAAATCTTTAAAAAACCCACACAATGAGATACTACCTCATACCTCTCAGAAAGGCTAGTATCAAAAAGACAAGAGAACAAATGATGGTGAGAATGTGAAAAAAGGGAACTCTTAGACACTGTCAGTGGGGATATAAATTGGTATAACCCTTATGGAACACGGTATGGCAGTTCCTTAAAAAATTAAAAATTGAACTACCATATGATCTCTTAGTCCCACTCCTGGATATATATCTGAAGGAACTAAAATCAGCATTTTTTTTTTAAGATTTTATTTGTTTATTTGACAGACAGAGATCAGAAGTAGGCAGAGAAGCAGACAGAGAGAGAGGAGGAAGCAGGCTCCCTGCTGAGCAGAGAGCCCGATGTGGGGCTTGATCCCAGGACCCTGGGATCATGACCTGAGCCGAAGGCAGAGGCTTTAACCCACTGAGCCACCCAGGTGCCCCTAAAAATCAGCATCTTGAAGAGATATCTGCACTCTCATGTTCATTGTAGCATTACTCACAATAGCCAAGATATGGAAATAAACACCCTTCATTGGATGCCTGGATAAAGAAAATGTTTTATGCACGTATGTATGTATATATGTATGTGTATAAGTATAATGTATTTATACATTTAAAATATATATAAAGAAAATGTTTTTGTATGTATGTGTGTATCTATATACATAATTTATACATTTAAAACTTATATATAACATACATATATGTACATTATACATACATTTTATATGCACATTAATATATGTATGTATTATTTATCCAAGCTACCTCCTGGAATAATTTGGATGAGGCAAGGGAATATTCTGTTCAAATACTCCAGCTGCACAGTTTTTCTGAGTCATGTCTGTATCATGTTCTGGCCAAATTTCTTGCTGTGGGACTTCAGCATCTTAAAGTAATTACCCTCAAAATATGTTCTACAGAGTGATTAAAATACTCTTCAGAACAGCAACCAGTGCACAAGAAAGCCTCTGGATAGGTAACTTCTTTCATGAGAGAGAAACTGTGCATTTTAAACCTTCATGATCAATGAGAATATAATAAAGCCCATGAAACTAAATATACTACTCCATCCTTAGAGTAAGGAGATTAATTTTCTGTATCTAATAGAGATTATAATTTACTACATCATATATATTTATTATCCCTAGAATTTGCTTCACCCTTAGGGAGAAATACTGGCAGTATGAAGCAGGATTGCACAAGCAGAAAGCATACATCTCTTAATTAAAGACAACATTAGATGTCTGAAAATAGGTACCTATGTGAGTTTTACTAACACCCTCAAAGGGCAAAGATCAGAAAGTATGGACATGCATATACACATGCACATGTATCCATGGATATACATGTTATCTATGTACATATATGGACGTGCTAGACAGATGTATGTGTGTACATACATTTTTATAATTTTTGATCTCCTAATTTGTAATAATACATGTTCCTGACTTACAATTTCAAATAGTAGAAAGTGGCATATGCAAGATCAAGATGCTTTCTGCTTTCCCCTCCACCCCACTTCCTTGAGGGGTACCCTCTTTCTGATATAAATTTTTAAAAATTAATGTTATAGTTGCAGCCATAAACCAAAATGTTATTACAACTTTATTTTTTTGGTCAGTATCATTTCTTCAATTGGATGCTGTATCCAGGCATCTTTTCCTTGTAGCTGAAATTTAGCACAGTTACATTGCCTGCTACTTCTATTTTCCTCTCCTTTCTAAGCCTTGTTTTTGTTTTTCTACTTTTTTGTCTTCTTTGTAGTTATATTTCTTTACTGTAAAATCATACACATTTCTACTTTTAGTCCATAATTGTTAAACATTATCTACTGATATGTTGCTATGTAAGAGGAGGAAGTTAACTAATACATAGCTTCTCTCCTCTGCTTGTATTTATTCTGACTTTTATCAGTTTTGACATAACTAGATATTTTCAGGGTTTCATGATTTACAACATTCATGTTCTGTAACTAAACTTAACTCTCTTGAATATTTAGCCCACTCTTCATTCTGAAGATAGGTAACTAATGAAAACAATATTAAGAATAGGTAAAATAGGGGCGCCTGGGTGGCTCAGTGGGTTAAAGCCTCTGCCTTCGGCTCAGGTCATGATCCCAGGGTCCTGGGATTGAGCCCGGCATCAGTCTCTCTGCTTAGCAGGGAGCCTGCTTCCTCCTCTCTCTCTCTACCTGCCTCTCTGCCTACTTGTAATCTCTGCCTGTCAAATAAATAAATAAAATCTTAAAAAAAAAAAGAATAGGTAAAATATATATCGAAACAAAAAATTCTGTGATTTGACAAAAGAAAAGAAATTCAAGTCTATTTCCCCAAATCTTGTCATTCAGATAAGGGTTTTCTACATGCCTAGCTAAAGAGAATTCTCTTCTCTTATACTCAAGTATTTGCTCAAAATTATATCACCTTTCTGCTTATTTCAAATTACATACATAATTTTAATTTTTTTTTAGTTTTTTAAAAACATTCTTTCTTTCTTCCTTCCTTCCTTCTTTTCTTTTTTCTTTCTTTCATTCAAGATTTTATTTATTTATTTATTTGACAGAGAGAAAGAGAGCCCACATAGGCAAGAGAGGCAGGCAGAGGGAAAGGGAGAAGCAGACTTCCCACTGACCAGGGAGCCTGATGTGAGGCTTGATCCCAGGACCTTGAGATCATGAGCTGAGCCAAAGTCAGATGCTTAACTGACAGAACCACCCAGGTGCCCCAGGTTTTTTTTTTTTTTCTTTTTAGTGTTTTCCAGAGTTCTATTCTTTTATTTGTTTATTGTTAATAAAGGAAATTTATGAGATCTTAATTTTCCTAATAACACAATCTACTGATTAAACCCAATTTCTTCCTATAAATATTCTTGCTGGTCTAATTTTGTAATAATCAGGGCAGGCTAAACATTCACTATGTTAAGACCAGACCTACTTCTTTCCCTAGGTCTGATTTTATAAATGCTGGTGATAAACCAATCTCACTTATATGATGCATCTTATGTGGGAAATGTCTGTGACTCTAGGTATCTGGTCACTCTTGAGAAATGACAGCACAGTTAATGTAGAATCTTTCGAAGATAACAATTGCTAATTTAATGATTACCAGTGCCATTAAATAAATTATGAAAAAAAAAAGACCACTTTCTTCTTGTAGACAACTTCATGAATTCACTATTTGGTTTAGTTTGGACCTACTACTTTCTAGGCCTATTGCACACTGTCATCTCTGGTTTAAACTATTCGGTTTCCTGCTTTAGTTCCTACTGGCCTTGCATTCATATCTTTTTATATCTCAGATGCATTTATCATTTTGTTCAAATATATATTCAAGGAAATTTTTTGAAATAGGTATCTATGAGACAAAATATCTGAGTCTGTCTTTTTTCTTTTTAAACTAAAAATTGGACTTGGAATTAAAAATTAAAGATCATTTAACTCTGAATTTTGAAGGCAAGGCCCCATTATCATCAAGCTTGGTTTGGGTGGTAGCCAAATGTGATCCCAATCTGAGTTCTTATTCCTTTGGAAGCAACTTATTTATTTTTGCCATTCTGAAAGCTCATGGAAATTCATTAATTTTGCCATAATATGCCAAGTTTAAATCTTTTTATTCTATTTGATTTGATGGTTAGCAAATTCTTTAATACAGAAAATAGCTTAAGATCACTGAAATTATATTTTTTATAATTTTATAATTTTTATAATTTTATTTTTTCTTAAAATTTCTGTGTTGTTTTCATTCCAGAATTTCTATTCAATACACATAGGAATATCTGCATTGATCCTTTGTATTCCTTAATTTCTCTCATTTTCTCCATATTCTGAGAAAGTTCATCATTCTGTCATTTAAGATAGGCAATTTGATTTAAACCAGATTTATTGTAATATTTAGCCATTCTATGGACTTTTATAAATTTTAGGAATCACGTTTGAAATTTCCAAGAAAGTTTAGTTTTATGTACTTTTTCTCCCATTGCAGTATTTACTTTTTATTGATCATCATAATTTTTAAAGTTCTCTTTTGTTCCTTAAAATTTCTCTGGTTCTCTCTCTCTCTCTCTGTGTGTGTGAGAGAGAGAGAGAGAGAGTTCTTTTTTTTTTTTTTTAAAGATTTTATTTATTTATTTGACAGAACCAGTGAGAAAGCACAGGCAGGCAGAACAGCAAAGGGAGAAGAAGCAGGCTCCCTGCCGAGCAGAGAGCCCGATGTGGGGCTCGATGTGGGGTTCGATCCCAGGACCCTGGGATCATGACCTGAGTCGAAGGCAGAGGCTTTAACCCACTGAGCCACCCAGGCACCCCAGAGAGAGAGTTCTTTTATTCATCTTTTCTCTTGCTCGCTATTGCATTTCCTCAAATGTTTGATGATGTTCGATGATTCTTGGTTAGACAGATTCATATTTATGAACAAGGGACTCAGCAGCTAAGTAAAAGGAGATGGGTATTTCCTGCAGGTTTGCTGGTCTGTTTTTCTGAAGTCCTGTCCTCTCTGTGGGAAAGTTGCATATAGAATATGTGTGGCACATTGAATGGCAGGCGGCACATCGGGGCAACCCAGGGCAATGGTTAAGTACATTGGACTCTTGAACCAGACTCTGTTCATGTCTCAGCTCTAATACTTTCTAGCTGTGAACTTTGGCAAGTTACTTAATATTTCTATGCTCCAGCCAGTTTCCTTCTCTCTTAGGTGATGATAATAATGTGACATACCACACAGCTGTTGTGAGAATGAAATGAACTAATTTAATTTACATAAAGAATTCAGAAAAGTATTGGCAATATCATTAGGGGGAAGGGGATGCCAACAGCAGTCAGACCAACTGTCTATCACACAAAAATAAGAAGGGCGGGATCAGGAATGGAGCAGTTGGCACCATTGCCTCACCTTTGACCCTCCACTGTCTCCCCCCGACCCCCACTCCATGTTAAGTTTATTTTAAGTTACTTTGATCTTTTTTGCTTTTCTCTTAGGCAAAAAGACTCACAGCATTTTTTCCCCAGGCAAACTATGTAGTTTCTACAGAAAGCAGTCTTATGGGTTTACTTGGGACAAATGCTAGACACCCCTTCCTCTGTTTGTGGTCACCCGTAGGAGAGGAGGTGCTCCCTGAGGAAGCTATTTGATTGGCAGTCACTAATTATCTTGACTATAGGCAAATATTTTATTTTCTTCTGCAGTTGCAGTTCTGGTTTTGAGCTTCTTTCAAGAGCCCACTAGGGAGAAGAGTTCCTGCTTTTGCTGATCACATTTTAGGTTTCAACCCTTTCTACTCTGGTTTCTCCGTCAATATAATTGCATCCAATTATAGATTGCTCTAAAGAACCAACCTCTCTGATGTAGTACTGATGTACTAATGAGAGATATTTTTGTTTTCAGGGTTGCTTATGATTATGTACATTTATGCATCCTTACTACCATTTCATAGTTAGGAAGAGGAAAAAAAAAACCCCATATGTTCAGTGTGCCATCTTTAACCAGAACTCCTACACAGATGTAAACTTAGGCAAAAATACATTGCTTCTTAAGAATAAAAATAACATTTTGATAATTCTAACACTTTTTGTTTCCAGTTTATAGTAACACCCCCAAATAAATCTATTTATTTCTTTTGTCATTTCCTTTTTGCCATAAAAGTA
>PISX010006011.1:0-101685 GCA_004024625.1 Mellivora capensis | reverse complement strand
TAGAGCAAGAACAGAGGGAGGGAGGGCGCTGGACACTAGGTCACACAGTCACTTAGGGTTCACTAGCCCATCGAGGTCTCGGTGCACACCTACTGTAAGCTGAGTGCTGAGGGGACAGAGCCATGCAGAGCTGTGGGCATCTGCAACGTGTGCTGTGGGGCGGGACCCCACTCTCAGAAGGTCCTGTGCTTGGTCCAATGTTCTTCTGCTGCCATATTGAAATTCATAGTCATTTTATCTTTAACTTGGGTTTTTTAAGTGTAGTTTGATGGGACACTGGAGCGAAAGAAGTGTAAGTTGCACATCCCCATCTGCGTGCAAAGTTTGCAAGGTCCCTGAACACAGAGTCCTGGTACACCTGCAGGAATGGGAGTTTAGCAAGAGTCCAACGTTGAGGAAGTGGGGGCACTGACAACTCCAGGAGACCCGTTCACCATTCAGACTGGAACTTAGAATGCACAAAGAAGTCAATGAAACCTAATAATTGCATGTGGCCAAGGAGCCATGTCATAGCCTTTCTGAGCAACTATCTTTTCCCTGTATTCACCAACCACGTCCTTGGACAATGACAGCATGGAAAGAAAGAGAAATTGGCAACCTATTGCCCCCTGCCCCCGCCTGTCTGACCTTCCTTCCATAGCAGTCAGTGGAATGCAGAGAGTGTTGGTAGACTGTGTGCATGTCACAAATGGAAAGGAAGGCACTGAGTTTGTTTTGTGTGGTGCTGACACTCTTCTGGTAAGAGCAAAACCCATACATGTGTCTGAACTATGAATTGTACAATTGCCATGACTCCAAAGATACCATGAAAGAGCCCATAAGTTAAATGTCTTTTATATTTGTATCTAAAATTGGTGTTGCACCAAAGATGAATGGTAAATTCCATGTTAACAATTTAAGTTCGTGTATTTTATTTCTCAGAATGATGTTAAACAACACACGAAAGACACCATGACAAGTTGAGAGACCACATAGGAAAATAATAGGCTAATATTGTAGCCCCTTCAATGGCACAGATTTCCTACATTTTGAACAATGAGTTCTGAGAGTTCTGAATTTTCCTTTTGCACAAGACCATTCAGATTATGTAGCTGGCCCTGGTCTCAGGTCTACATGGACTGGGAATCTAATGAAGGAACCATTAGATTCAATGGTCAACCATTGACCATAGTTGTCAAGTACTCTGAAGGACTTTGCAGCAAAGATTGTAATCTTCTCTCCTTAATTATTATGCTTCTTTAAACAACAGATCAAGAAAATAAGAATCATTTTACATTTAATAATGGATGAGGACTAGGGTTGTTTAGAGCAATGACTCTCTCTCTCTCTCTCTCTCTTTTAACCTCTGTTACTGGATGGAAGTCACCTGTATACTCTATCCAAATGGTTTCCACAAGAAGCTATTTAATGATGAATCCATTTACATGTGAGTGCTCATATTTTTAACTAAGGGGCTGTAATCCGGGAGATAGTGAACTAGTGAAAGAGGGGTTGGGTCAGTAACCTTCAGTGTCTCTTATTTGGGAAAAATCCCTGGGTAGGGGAGCAAAGGGAGGGCCAAACAAATCTGTCTGCTTTGTGATGGTTGATTCTCTGCACCAGTCTGACCAGACTACGGGATGCACAGATCACTGGTATGACATTATTTCTGGGTGTTTGTGGGGACATTTCTGGAATAGATTAGCAATAGAGTTGGTGAATTTATAGAAAAGATCTTCTCCAATGTGGGTATTAACTTTTTTCTTTCTGCTTGAGCTGAGATGTCAATCTCCCATCCCAAGATATCCCGGGGCTCCTGGCCTTTGGGTTTGGACCACACAACACCACCAGCTTTCCTAGGTTGACAGATTGTGGGAATTCTCAACCTACACAATCACGTGAGCCAATTCTCCATAATAAATCTCTCTCTCTTCTTACTTTTTCCTCCTCTCTCTCTATCCCGTTGGTTCTATTTCTCTACAGAGCTCCGGCCACTCTAACCCTCTTCTTCCATCTCCTGTTGCTCTTGGCTGAATGTGACACTGCTACATGGATGTTCCCTGTGTGTCTTGGCAGCATGACCTACCTCTTCTGCACCTGGGGTGTACAGACTCGTCTGGCTTCTGCTGTGTTGCACATGGATGAGGAACAGAAGCTCAGGCATCCCTGAAGACTGAGACACCAGGAGACAGTAAGAAATTCACTAGCCATAGTTCAGGCATCCAGGGCAGGAACGGAGGCCAGTGGACCCACCATGACCCCAGACATAGGTGGCCTGGAAATTCAAATTAGAGAATAGATTTTCTAACATTTTTAAAAATAAAAAGTCTTGAAAATATTCTAAGCCTGAAAGGAATGTGATTTTTAAGGCCAATTCTAGAAAAATATCTAGGAATAGTGAGAGAGATATTTAAAGAATAAAATTCTGGAAGAATAATATGCTTTCAGATGGATGAGAAGAAACTGCAAAAGTTGTGGGATATAAAGTGATTGGGTCTAAACTACAGGGCTGACTCCGAGTTTGTCTTTTTAATTCTTTATTTCGGTGTTTTTTTCTTGAGTTGTTTTCAGTATTTAAGCAATTATATTTGTTTCAGGGCAAGGAGCTATTACCTGTGCCTTACTTTTACTATTAACAACCCCCTGAGGTTCACCTGAATCCTATTAGCATTTTAAAGTATTTCTTCTGTTTTTTACACAAGCCCCAAAGTTTATTGCAACCTTCTTTCTAAGGCTCATGGTTGATGGAGTCAGATAAGGAGATGTATGCAATCAAGTCGTTTGTACGTTGTCACTAGTGACGGCTGGCTGCCAACTTTGGGGACAAGCATTCAGACCACAGATGGGAAAGAATCTGTATAATAACATAATGGAAAAATAAAGACTGCAGTCAGCTCATTCAAGGGCACTGCTTCCATCCTGCCCTCTGTTCACGGGTAAAAATTTGGGAATGGTACCTCTAATCTCATTGGCACCTGCGGTGTTTGCAGTAACTTGAAGAGTGAGGTGTCATAGGTTGTGCGTTTTAGGACTTAAGTGTCGACAAATCAAACAGGACTGAGAGTAAGCTGACAGGAAGCAGCTGCAACAGTTTCAAAGCATGGCTATGAAAATGACTCCCCTCCTTCCGTTCCAGACCAAGTTATCATGCTTTATTGGTGTGGCAGCATTTTCTAATGGTCTGTTAAAGGGACATGTAGGGTGTTCTTGTAATTCACAAAATCATGACCATTTCTTCATGCCAATGAATCTAAGTCCCTCCAATCTTCTCAACTTCCAATTGATAGAGGAATTATTCATTTTTTCCCCAAAACATAATCTATTAAAGACAGTAGATAAATTGATTAAATTATAACACATTTAAATTTGTGTCTCATAGGAGCATTTTCCCCCATAGCCTCCACAATCAGATTTCATCCGTGATCAGTGGGAATGCTATACTGTCTGCTCGTGCCTTGTTTATATTATGCTTTAAAAGTTGTCCATTATTACCACTTTATTGTTTTGATGTTCATGTGCTCCACCAGCACTGTTTTGGGATCCACACTTAAATTTCTACACTCCGGTGAATGTCCATAGACTCCAGCAAGGATCTTTCATCAAATGAATGTGTATTCCATCCAGGCTTCCAAGTGAATCAAAAATTCTAATATTACTTCTAACTTATTTTGAATCATATCATTGATTTTTAAATAATATTTTAGAATGATATTCCATATCTTTTTTTTTGAAACTACCCAAATTCTGCATCCACTTGCTGCCACCAAGACTGCTAAAAGAAGGAAATTAAAGTAATTTGTTTTTACTCAAATAACAGTGGTCACGGCTAACACCAGCTGAGAATGAAGGCAGACCCTTCGTTCTTCATGCCTCCTTTCCCCAGGGATCCGTCACTGCATGAGGAATACACTTCCATATTTTCGCTAAGATTTCACTCCAGAATAAAAGTTTTCACTAGTGCTCTACTTGCCACAAGGATAAATTCAGATTTCTTTCCTGACATTCAGGAGCTCAGCAAGCCTTCATAACACACACATTCCCACTGTGCCCTGGTGTGCGTGTTCTGTTTCAATGAGAGTAGTGTAGTCACTTTCCTTCAGCCATGCTTGACAGCTTGCCTTATGCTGATCCCCAACTTGATCATCTTTTCCCCTAAATATTTCAGTCCTACCCACCTGTTTTAGTTGGACCAGGCAGTTCTAACAGAGGACCACAGACTGGGCAGCTTATAGAAAACAGACATTAATTTCTTTCAGCTCTGGAGGTTGGAAGTCCAAGATCATGTTGTCAGGTCCCATGGTGTCTGAATAGGGCCACTTCCTCACAAATGGAGTCCTCTCTCTGTGTTCTCACAGTGTGGGAGGGATGAGGGGCTCCCTGGGGTCTCTCTTATAAGGACACTAATCCTATCATGGGGGCTCTACCCTCAGGATCTATCTGCATCCCAAAGGCTCCATCTTGTAACCATCACATTGGGAGCTAAGGTTTGAATATGAATTGAGGGGGACACAACCATTCAGTCCATGGCAGCACCCCTTCTGAGTCTTCTCTGTGGGATGTTGCGTACAATTTTCACAGTAGAAGGGGTTGCCCTGAGACATCTGAACTCCCTGGACTATATCAGAGTTTGGAAAGGTTTTCAGATTATTAGATTGCCCAGCCCTAGCCCCTTGCAATCCACCTTCAGTGGTGTTTGTATGGAGGTGCTCCCAGCATTGAGACTCATGCTTATCTTGGGCTCTCTGCTGGCACGTCCTCTCAGTTCAGGACATGGAAGCCCCGCAGGCTTCCCTCAGCCCCAGGATGACCCTGATGGTGGGGCTGAGAGCATAAATACTCCAGTGTCCCTACCCAAAGAGGTATAGGGGGTGTGTTCCACAGCATTTCCCAGAAATACCCCAGTTGGCCACAGAAGTCGTCTACTCAGTGAAGACTTTTGCTTGTCCCTTTCCATTTTTGTTCCCATTCCCTGCTCCCCAGTTAGGTATTTTCTCTAGGATTTTCTCCCACATAAGGTATTGGGACTCAAGTCCTTGTATCATACTTGCTTTTGGTACTGGAAATGGTCCCCACCCTTGAAGAATCTCACCTTTACAAAGAGTTAACACTTGCAGGTGCTCAACTCCTTGTGTTCTCTCTTTACTATGAATTGTGGAATCTGTATGCCTGTGATCCATGTATTTCTGGTCCGTTGGTCTCTTACAAAAAGAGAGAAGGACAGGAAGTAAGTTGTCAGAAGACCTGGGTACTGGAAGGCTGGTGATCCCCATGCATTAACCTCAGGACCTCAGCAAGTCACCTGCCTTTTCATGAGAAGAGCTTTCGTATCTCTAAACAAGAGAATGGCCTCCATGTTTCCTACCCAGAGTTGCTGGATGAAGAGTGGAGTCACTCTCAAAACAGAAAATGGAACTGGAATTAAGTGGCCTGCAGGAGTCAGTGGGACCAAGCTAGGTACAGAAGCAAGGATACTCCAAAGACACACATCTGCATTACTTCTGACCTTAACACCACAGATCCGTCTTCTTGGTAGGGAAGACATTGTATGAAATGTTTGCTTTGGGTTTCTTTGATTTCAACTTCAATAACAATACCCATTTTCGTATACCCTCTGATGAACAAAACTATATGGAAATTCAGCATTTGGAGTAAATTTCCCTCTTACCTAGCCAAACCTCACCATCTCTAGAATATTAATCTGTTATCTGAGGTCACGTCAACTAACATGAAACCAGATGTGAATTTAGTAAAATCAACTCCGTCCAAGATATCACAAATTCCACATAGCTTCCTCTCAGAAATGGCAGTTCCTAGAAGACTCCGGAGACACTAAAGAACATTCAGCAACAAAAGGCCACTCTCAGACATGAGCACAAACTGCACACTGGTATCATTTCATGTCCCTGCGACCACCTTTAGTGCTTTCCTTTATCAGCTCTGTCGTGATGTTCCAGGGAGAGAGAGGGCTGGAGCAGTAGGTGATAAATCACACAAAGTTGTCATTTAGCTATTGGATCTATTACCATTAATATTTAATAGAGCCCATACTTGACTTTTAGGGTTTTTTTGTTTTGTTTTGTTTTGTTTTTAAATAAAGGAGCGCAGCCTCCTGTTTTCAGCATTGTGTACCGGAGAGTAGCTCATCCTCTGTCTGTGTTGATCAGGCATGTGCTGGAATTCTGAAGAGCACTGGACGTGGTTGCAGTGCCTGGAGCCTGAAATCCTCTCCCAAGCCTCCAGAATGCATAAATGCTTTCAACTCCCAGAACACTGGTAATGGATTTGAAATCAAGTCTGTTTCTTGTTTTGTATTTTTTTTCTGGGAATTCCAAGGAGGTGAGCTTATGAGAAGAGAACAAAATTAGGCAGCCCTCCTTTCAAAAAAAAAAAAAGCCTTTCTCCCCATTCCCCATCTTCAACTCCTCACCAGGGGCAAAATTATTTATATATTTCTGGGAAAATACCAACTAAAGCCAAGATATATTACTCAGTGGACAATTTTCCTTCTTCTTTTTGAAGTAGAAACACCCATCATAGAAGAATGGTTCAGGATAACTATTAGCTGGGTAAAGGTCAGAAGACTTGATATCACATCTTTATAATCTCAGCCTAACACCTGATTAAGGATTGTTAGTTTTCCTTTTTTTTTCCTCCTTTTCACCTTTTTATATAGAATTTGCTAAATAAAGTGTTTACATATTTTCCAGAATTCATAGGTTTTACCATTTCAAGGTTCAGGCTAGCTTGTGTGGTATAACAGATCACATGTTTACCTTTGGCAATGGACATATTTGTTTCATAATAGCAATTTGACTGCAAAAATGATTTTGCAATGTGTCAATGGGTTTTTGGCCCATGTGCCATCCTTCTGTCCAGCCTTTACCTTGCACTGCAAAATCTCTATAACTAAGACACAGTTAGTGAGAATCAGGGTCAGAAAACCAGTGGTCTCTCCTGTGTACAAACATAACATGGTTCTGATTTGTAATTCAAAGAAATGACAGAACTTAAAAGATTGACATTTAAATTAAAATGGTAATCCATAATGTCTCAAATTCCATCCACTACAGATAATTTATCTGCTCCTCAGAAATCAAAACATCATTTATTTAACCCAAATCAGATTTCTCCGCCTGAATTCTAAAATAATGGGGGCTCATTTCTCATTTGCGTTGTGAGGCAGACACTGCTCTCTGCCTCATGGGATCCTGTCCCACTGTCATGGCCTTGCTCCAGGCTCACCTCCTCCTTGAAGACCTCCAGAGTGCCTCCAGGTCATTTAATTGCTCTGATTGCTCATCTAGAGAATAGTAATTATCCAAGGATGGCATGTGTATTATTTCTCATTTCTTTTCTTAATGATCACCCACTGGCTGTGTATGACCCCAGATTTCATTCATGGTGTGGCTTACAAACCATATATATATATATATATATATTTTCCCCATAAAGGTAACTACAGAACTGTATTTACTAGTAAATACTAAATATTTTTATTGATCAGTTTGTTTTACATTGTCATGTATTTAAGAGATAACACTATATGTGAGAAAAAAATAATTTTAATGTGGTAGAGGAGGCAAAATTGTAGGGTTTTCTCTCCTTAAAGGGTTTTCACCTAAGCTTGAGAATTAAGTTGACAGAAGACAGATCAGCAGGAGAAAAGTACATGGACCATTTAATGTAAGGTTTAGGTGACACACAGCCCTCGCAGGAATGAAGACCCAAAGAAGATGCAAACTTAAATGGTTTTCTACCAGACTGAACAGAGAGGACATTTTGGAAAAATAACATAATATACAAGGATGCTAAAGGAAATGGGATTTATTTTAACAAGGTCTGTTTGCACAGAATTCTCTCGGCTTCCACTCCTTGTCCTTGGTGACGAGAATGTTACTTTCCCCCAGGCACAGGAAGACATCATCCATGGGGGATCTTTCCTCCTGCTTCCAGGAGAAGAAGGGGAGGGCACAGCACCCTTCCTGGACTGGATATTATCAGGTGCCTTCAGCCAAAGTATGTAATATTTGTGGAAACTGACTCTTGCCACCCACCTCAATTTATGTTTGAACCTATTTAATCCTGACCAGCATATTTAATTTGCTCTTGACTTGAAAGTTCACACACTTTGTATCCAAGGGCTGTATGAAGACACCTCAGTCTAATTCCAAGGGCCATTGCCAAGTGCATCTCACCCCCAGCGGGTTCTGACAAGATTTCCGGAATGAGGACAGATGTCCAGGCTGGAGGCTCTGCCTTGATCGGACAAGTGACCCTAAGTCTGCTGTGGGGCCGGAACTCAGAGAAGATCTTTGTAGGGATCTGGCGGCCAAACCATGTCAGGATGCAGCCCTCCCAGTGGCCACTGCGGAATATACTGGACACCAGGCTGCTGTCTGCAAGCCCAAAATGGAACCGCTGCCTGGTATGGTCCTTTTGACCACCCGTGGGCACCCTGGATGGCCTGTCCCCATTGTATGTGCCTGTGGCTGCCCTGTCAGACTCCTCTTGTCTCCATAACTTTCCTGCTTGACACATAGGACTAACTTAAAAATGTGGCCACGTCGGACGTGCAGAGACTCTCAGTTCTCCAGTTGTGTCTGGTTTCTTTCTTTCTTTCTTTTTTTTTTTTAAAGATTTTATTTATTTATTTGACACAGAGAGAGATCACAAGTAGGCAGAGAGGCAGTCAGAAGGAGAGGGGGAAGCAGGCTCCCTGCTGAGCAGAGAGCCCAATGCGGGGCTTGATCCCAGGATCCTGAGATCATGACCTGAGCTGAAGGCAGAGGCTTAACCCACTGAGCCACCCAGGCACCCCCGTGTCTGGTTTCTTGAGAAAGCAGACACTCAGAGCTGGGCTTCCTAAGCCAATGTGAACACAACCGTGTGATCTGCAAAACCAGAGCATCCCACACCTTGTTTCTTAACTCTCCCACATCCTGGGTCTACATGCCAGGTACAAAGAGTGAGAGGTGCCTTGTGAAACAGGCTCTTTTACTTTATTATGATCTTTCCTGGCTCTCTTACCTGACATCATGCAGTCAGTAACCCTCTCTGGTACTAATTTTTCTGGTCCTATAAATGTCTATTTTATGGGATAGCTACGGAGAGTAAGGTAAATTATAGGACTCACTGAATCCCAAACTGGCCATCCAGTGAGCCTCCAAATCTGTTTTCTTCCTTAAAAACCAGCAGTACAAAGGAACTCAGTTCATTTTTAAGACTAGCATTGTGACTTGGTTTGTTCTTTATTTTCATTTATATTTATTATTTATGTTTTATAGCTTTATTGAAGCATAACTGATGCTCCACCTACTGCACATATTTTAGATGTGAAATCATCCTTACAATCAAGACAATGAGCATATCTGGCTTCCCCCAGGTTTCCTTGTGGCCCTTCCGTATGCCCCCCATACCCTCCCCTGCTCCCCTCGTGTGCCGATCCTCAGACAGCCACCAATCTGCTTCCTGTCACTTCCCATTAGCTTGTAGGTCCTGTGTTTATAGAAATGCAATTACCCAGCATGTGCTCGTTCTCGGGCTCACTTCTTTCACTCAGCATAATTCTTCTGTGATTCATCTATTGGTTGTGTGTATCAGCGATTTCATTTCTGAATAGGATTTCATTTTGTAGATATGCGATATATTTGTGTATTGATCTGTTGATGGACATTTGGCTGGGGTTACAGGTTTGGCTCTCACAAGTAAAGCTACTACGAATGTTTCTGGATTTAAATGTAAGAGCTCAAAATATAAACATTCTAGAAGAAAACATGGGGAGAATTAGCGACTTTTTAGTTTGGCACATATTTCTTAATTATCAGTAAAAATCAAAGATTACAAAATAAAACGTATCAATGAAGTGTGGTTTTCAAGAATAAAACACTTTTGCTCCTCAGATGACACTTAGGAAAATGAAACAGTAAAAGCCACTCGGTAGAAGCAAGTAGGTATGAGATAGACTTTCAAGAGAAAATCCATATCTACAATATATAAAGAACTCATAACTCAATAACCAGAAGACAAAATAACATGGGGAAAAAAAAAGATTTGAAAAGACCCTTCACCGAAGATGGTATGGGGATGACTAATGAACACATGAAAATATGTTCATCACATTTCATCATTATGGAAATGCAAGTTGAAACCACAGTAAGATGCCTCCACATGCCCACTGGAAAGGCTAAATTCAAGAGTGATCACACCACATGTTCATGAGGATGTGGGCAGCGGGAGCTCTCTGCTGCTGGTGGGCACGCAAAATGGTACAGCTGCCTTGAAAAACGTGTGGCAGCTCCTTAGAAGTTAAACATAAATCTACCATATGATGAGGCCATTCCATTCTTAGGCATTTACCCAAGAGAAGAGAAAGCATATGTCTCCACTGAGACCTGTAGCTCTAAGTTAAAAGGAACTACACTGAGCTCACTCTATAGAATTCAACAACTCAAAGAGTGATTCAGACTTCATAAGACAGACCAGTCCCTCAAAGGGTCATTTAGAATTCTCTAACATGAGGGCGCCTGGGTGGCTCAGTCAGTTAAGCGACTGCCTTCAGCTCAGGTCATGATCCCGGAGTCCTCGGATCGAGTCCCGCATCAGGCTCCCAACTCCACGGGGAGTCTGCTTCTCTCTCTCACCTTCTCCTCGCTCATGCTCTCTCTCACTGTCTATCTCTCGAATAAATAAATAAAATCTAAAAAAAAAAAAAAGAATTCTCTAACATGAGAACACCTTGAAGTCCTCTTTATTTTCATCTCTGGTAGAAATTAGGGGCTATTAGAAATTGTGCTGTAAAGGGAAGAAGTGGTATAGAAATAGAGGGAAAAAACCCGGAAGGCACTGTCTAGCACTAAGAAATAAATTAGAGGAAGATAGATGTTAATAAGCACACCAGCAAACAAAGTAATTCTGAGACACATATACTAAGCACATAGGGTTATTCCATTCAGTCATCCTAAAATCCCCAAGGGTAATTTGAAGGTACAGCTCAACAGGGAAATACACTATGGCAGGGCAGGACTGACTTCAAAATGAAGTCTGGGCTATATAGGTCCAGGTGTGCGACCTTGGGCAAGTAACTGGCCTCCCCAGCATTCAGTCTGATGGCAGGCTGATAATGAGCCCAACAGTGTCTTCTAGCTCCACAATACTGATTTGCTACTGAACTAGTGCTCTCCTACTGTTTTGGATATCGTGTTTCTAAGGAGCGAAATCTTTTTTTTTTTTTAAGATTTTATTTATTTATTTGACAGGCAGAGATTACAAGTAGGCAGAGAGGCAGGCAGAGAGAGAAAGGAGGAAGCAGGCTCCCTCTTGAGCAGAGAGCCCGATGTGGGGCTCGGTCCCAGGACCCTGGGATCATGACCTGAGCTGAAGGCAAAGGATTTAATCCACTGAGCCACCCAGGTGCCCCAGGAGTGAAATCTTAAATATTTTGTCATTGGTGAGGAAGACTGGAATTGTCACTGATGCATGGAATGGCCATTTCAAAGATGAACTTTTTAAAGGCCATCTTAAATACATCAGTGCTTAAATAGCAGTCCTACATGATTCATAGAAGTAGACTCTGATTTGGTCTCTACTTTAAGATCTTTGGATGAGGTATGTTAATTCAGGGTAACAATGGGGATAATGTATAAAATATACAAACGCAGCAGATCCCTTCAGTTGTTTTCGGTCATTCATGCGCTATATTAAGCCGTGTGATTCACACCCCAATTGGCAGTTCCTAAGTATACTGTTCCAGAAATATTAAATCTTTGTCTAATAATTCCCCCCATATGTTTCTGGCAAATAAATAATTGAGGCTTAAGAGAAATGGTATCTCTGCTCTCATTTCAAAAGAACAAAGACACAGTATCCGTTTCTACTCTTAAAAAAATATTCACTTCATAGATCACTTAGTTTGAAGGAAGCCAATATTAATATTTCCTCTTCATCTTACGGTGCTCATAAAGTACTTAAGACGTTTTCCACACATCTGCAGCTTAGATGGGCCACGTCCTCTAAGGATGTACTCCTAACATTCTCAAGCATTCAAAATTCTCCAAAGGACTGCCAGGCAACTGTTTGGCCTAAATCGTCTGGCTAATCTGCAGATGGCATCAGCCCAAGTCAAAGGAAAGAGAAGGGAAAATGCGCCTTTGCTGTTCAATAGCAAGCAGCACCAGAATGGGACAAGACCATCCCTTCCGCCATTTTGTCAGACACTCACTTGGGCAATCGGGAATTTAGGCAAACCACTGGAAACATAGTTTCTTCTTCCTTAACAGGAGTTATGGCAGGACAATGGGCATAGTGTGTGAGGGACAAGCTGTAAGGCAGGGGGCACTTCTACCTCCCCTCCCTGTCACACCTTCTCCACCTTCCCAAGAGCCGTGGCCTAGACACCAGCATGCCTCTCCGACAGAGAAACAGTACAACCAAATTAATCCCAAAGAAGAACTGATCTGAGTTTCAGTTATTCTGATATAAAAAGAGGAAAATAAAGATGCATTAAACACTTGGGCATGTGTTGAGAAGAAATTTCTTTACGTAGAAGGAATATCTGCTTTAGTAACTCTGGAGAGCCCAACCCGGCAAGCCTGGTTTCTTCCTAAGAGGGGCTCACCTCCGTTTCTCCCCCAGGTACTTCCACCAGCACTGCCTGTCAGCACATAGCAGTTCCCATTTGGCAGTAATAATCTTTCCAAGTTTGACAAGATTTAAGTAATTTCAAATTGTTTTCAAGGTTCACTTTCAATTTGTGTTTTAAATTGCAGTATATGAAGCATGTAAAACACTTGTTTCAAAGAGAACATGATGCTTGCACTTAGTATTTACACAATATGAAATAAATCATGTCAGAATTAATAAGGTCTAATTCTATTAATGTCAGAAAAGATTAACGTAGGTTCTCTCTTCTAAGCAGACTTGCCCGATTCTCTTTGAATTATTCTTGACAGTGTTAAAATTAGACTAAGCCTACAAATAAAATAGGCCAGCAAGTAAATTGAAGTAATAAATTAAGACACTCTGTAAATAAAGGTATCTGGGCTAAAAGGAGCAGGGTTTGATCGAAAACCCTTCGTAGGTTTGTCATCCATGACATACTTCCTCGTCTCTCTCCTGATGCTTCTGGCTGTCTCCGAATTGGGTTTGTTCTCTTTGTGTGTGTTTTTATAAGATGCAATTTTCCTGCTTGGGATGAAAAAGTTGATGATAATTAGAAGAGCCTATGCCAAAGCAAATGAGCGTGATTTAGTAGCATGACAAAAGGGGTTTCTCTGGTCAGGTGGCTTCAGCTGATCGGAGGTAGGTAAATTGTGCATGTGACCTCACGAGTTTGTGTGGTTATAGAGAACACGCACAGAGTGCTTACCTGGACTCATCCTCAAGTTTGCTTCCTCTGACCAATCAGTGTTCACAGAGAGGTGTTCTTGAAAGAAGAGGGAAAAAGAAGAGGTCCTTGACTTAATCTTTCACTGAGCTTTTTCTATCCCTCCTTGTAAAAGCATTGCTTTCAAGCAAAAAAAAAAAAAAAAAAGTTACTGCTTAAAAATATGGCAAAACACTTTCAGTGTGAGTTCTAGCAAATTATTAAGCCTCACTGTTGTCTTGGGGGAAATCTGGAACTTGAAATTGGTGTCACGTGTGAGGGAAGGGTAGTCTCATCTCTGCAGAGTGCAGACTCTGCAGAAACCAATCATTTATGGAGTGAATATTCCTACTGAAAATACATTAAAGTTGAATGGAAGCATGAGAAACAATTAGACAAATCCAGAATATGGAACAGTTAAAGGAAACTAGGCTGAACTTTGAATTATGTCAACAATCTGAAATCAGGTACCAAAAAAGTGGAAGGAAATCTTCTAAAGAAAGCCTTATACCATTCATGAAAGACAGAAAACATTTCTTCTAACCATGGAACAAAAGTCTTTTGTTTCAGACACGTAAGGCCAGTGTAAGTGACATGGCTATCCCTGTATCCCTGAGAGGTAACAAGGGATTGCCAGCATTCCCACGACTCTTTGGTGTAGGCTCTTGTAATTGGATTCGGAAGAAGTCCTAGCAGAGTTCAGGAGGCTGCTCTGATTTGCTTGGCCTATTCAGAGACCAACCCCAAACTGAGGGTAGAGTTGTTTCCTTATCACATATGTTCTATTGTTCTATGCAGGAAAAGTAACAACATGTCCAAGACATACACATACTTTGTCCAGATTTTGGGTTCAAACACAGCAGAATAGTAAATTTAGTCCCCTTTCTCCTGAAACTCAAGAAGGACTACTACAAGCAGGGAGATATGTATAAAATTTAGATTCCCAACTGCAGAGACCTAATTTTGTTTAAATATGGCTCAACATAAACCAGCTGTCCTCTAGAGATAACTGACAGATAGTAGCCACTTGCAAACCACTTATTAACACTGTTTGGAATATCACTTCCCTATATTTTACAGGTACTCCTGCATGAGATATTGCTAATATGGTTGGAAAATGTCTCTAGCTATTAGTACCATGCCTCACCATGAAAGATGCCCCCCAGTCCAACCATGGGAGATTGGAAGCAAGATCTGGATGTGTTTTCAATTTCTAGATCTAATCTAACCATTTGGAAACATCTCATTTACATTCTGGTATCCAACTTTTTAGAAGTTCTACTCCCTTGAATCACTTTCTATTTTATTCTGTTATTTTTAGAGTCCTAGGATTGTAGCTCCAGAGGTCATCTTAGTGACCATCACCAATCAGGACGTGGACAACACGCAGGTCAAACTAGTTCCATACCATCCCCCAGACCCGAGTAGCTAAAGGCAGACCTTTCCTTGAGCAGGAATGGGGGGCACTTCTGAGAACAAGGATTTACTCTGCTTTGTGCTCGACCGTGTTTGGCCAGGGGGCTTACAAGTTATCAGAGACCTCACTGGCAGGTTCGACCTGGTCACGATGTTCTCGCAAGTTACCCCCTCTTCTTGATAATTGCTTTTTCTCTACTTTCTCTTCAGGCCACATGGAGCTCTAGAGGTTAATTGTTTTGTTTGTATTTCTTAAGTCATGGAGACATTTCATCCCTTGGGCATTTCCTAGAATTTGAAATATACATTTCTGTATTTTCTTACTGTGTATGCTGCTCTACAGTCCTTCCTTTTGTACAGGTAAATGAATATGTGAACTAAGAGTCTGATTAAACAAACAAAAAGTAAAAAAAAATAGTTTTCTTTAGAAAAAAAAGTATTTCAGTCCTCGTAAGATTTCATGCTAGGGCCACAGCTCAGGACTCACCTGTGTGCAAGCCAGCCTTCTGATTGGAGAGTTCTTGGCTGTGAAAGTCATGTCACTCGAGGACCAGTCTTTCTTGCCCCTCTTGGTTGAGTATGTGATGCGGTATCACTCACATTCTAAAGGCTCCTTATTTCTGTACAGCCTGAAAATCACTTTCTTTAGACATCATCCTCAAAATTCATATAGTAAAGTTGCATGTTCCAAGAAAACAGATTAGAGGCCTGATCCGACCTGTGTGTTGTCACAGATAAGACGACCTAGCCTAATTTGTTATGCACACTAAGATGACCTTGTGATCTAAAATCTTATGATTCAAAAATAACAGAAGAAAGTAACAGTGACTCGAAAGAGTAGAACTTTAACAAAATTGAATAAGTAGGAACAAATTATATGTTTCTAATATGTTAGATAGAACCTAGAAATTAAAAACACATCGGAAACAAAAATAATATTAAAAACTAAAGTGAAACTAGGAAAGAAGAAAATCACATTTTTCTTTTTAAAAAACAGGAATATCTCAATTTAAGTGGGTCAAATACATGATCAGGCATTACCCATGAAAGAATCTGCAGAAGATTAGCAAATGAATATAACATTTTAAATTACATGAACTTAGGACTGCAGCTAGGAATGTTGTGGTTAGGATGTTGAAATCAGAAATGATAGGTTTGTTGCCAGCACACACAAGTTGAATAGCTTTTTAAAAAATCCATGGTATTTACTTCATAATATAATATAAAGTTAAAATGAAATGTCCGTTATTTGAAGCATTTTGTTAGAGAAGGAACCTTGATTTCTGTCATATCAGTTTGGGTAATTTCATCTCTGATTAGCCTAGAAGAGAATATACATACTAAACAGGCTTTATTTTTAATTTTAGAAGAGAAGCTTGTTTTTCTTTGTTTTGATACAGGAAACAAATCAACACTGTCAAGCCTTAAAATATTATTTGAAATTCAGTACAAGGACCAAATACACTGACAGAAATAAATCATAAAAGTGGCCCATTTTCTTTTATTGGCAAATTATACATTCCCTATAAATTCTCAAAAGACAAGTAAATACCAGTTTGTAATAGTTCATAGCTACAAAATGAAAAACTGGTCATAAAAGACCACGAAGCTGAGATATCTAGCGTTTCCACGGGAACGTGGAGCAGTAGGATGAACAACGGGAACAAAATCAGTTCTGGAAAAGGCTTCCTAACCTGACTGTCTGCCTAACCGTGAAACGTTGACTTCTGAGCCTGACGAACCTCGTTTCCATAGATGGGCCACACAGTGGACTGCCGATCGTTTCCTTCCTGACATGACACAAAATACAAAATATGAAAATTGTTTTAATTTTATGGGAAAGATTCAATTTTATTTTTAACCTGCTCAATCCTCTCACCGATGTTCAAAAACAATTTATCCTTTAAATGGTACTTAATTTAGCCTTAGTTTATTGTCTGGCAAATGCCTCTGGGCAAAATTGGATTCAATAAGAACCCATTTTGCCTTCTTAACCTTCATCCTCTCAAAGATGTTATGGCACACATCATTGTAGCTGTTTTAACCTTATTTTTGGTGTAATTTATCTGATGAAGACTACTAGAAAATCAAACAAAAAATTAGCATCATTTGTTTTCAAAACCACGTCAGGCTTCTGGCTGAAGGTGGAAGAGCGCAGCAGTCATGTGAACAATTGCCAAATACAGCAATTAGATATGCACACATTTAAAGATGCTGGGAAGCATCCAAAAGCAAAGAGGAGCAGGGGGAGAGCTGAACCTTGAACAATTAAACTGGAGGAAGGACAGAAAGGTGCGACTTTCTGGTTGCAAGCGCTCTGTTCAGCCTCTGCGGAATGATGGTGGTGGGAGAGACCCCAACCCCCCTCGGGAAAGAGCCAGGCAGTAGCATTCAGGGCTGGGAGTGAAGCTGGAAAAAAGTAAAGGGGAAATCAGGGCATCATGAGAACCACAGGAGTAAAAGAATCTATAATTAGTTAATGAGCCCCGAGGATAAAGATCCACTAAATAAAAACAGGAGAGCAAGAATAGGGGAAAATCAAGACACATGGAAGATGTCATGGGAGCTGAGAATAAGAGGAGAAAACTGATGGTTCACTACAAGAGTGGGGTGACAAAATCAGGACAATTTCTCTGAATTAGTATAAAAACAAAAGAAGAGAAATTGTTTTAAAATATAGGGACATAATAAAACAGGAGCATTACGCAGTTATGTCCAAAGCCCTGCTTGTATGTTCCTCTGTGTGTGTGTGTATACACATGGGTGTGTGTGTGTGTGGGGGGGGTATAGTGATGGAGACAAATGTATTAAGAAAATATACAGGAAAAATTGCTGAATGGAAAAATTACAAGCTGCCCCATTGAAACTGTGTCCTGCACACAGTGAAATGAACACAGTGATCTAAACAAAGTCATGTTTTTGTGGAATGTGAAAAAACTAGGGATGAAAAGATTCTCAGAGATGATATAAAGAAAAGTGCATTTTCCTACAGAGACACAGAATTCAAAACAAACTCATATCATTCGAAGTCAATGTACAATGGGAGAGAAATTAAAACTCGTTCCTCTCCTGCCTGTAAAACACTGGTGGCTAGTGCCACGTTGCCCTTCACGTTGGGAAAGGAAATTATTTTCATCCTAGAAGTTTATGTTCATCTGATCTTTCAAGTGAGGAGAGAATCAAGACGTCTTCAGACATGCAGTGACTCAAGATCCTTATATCTTCTGCACCCCTTTTTCAGATCTGGTTTCATTTTCACTCCAAATAATTCCCTTTTAACCCTTTCATTGATGTTGTCTCTTCTTTTTGAAATAGATTGTCATTTCACTGTCAAGTTCCAAACCCTTTCAAGGCTTCTCACTGCATTCAAGATAGAATCACAACGGTTAATGTAGCTAATGGTGTTCTGGCAATGTGGCTTGAACCGAGCCTTCTTGTTTATTTTATTTCATTTTTTTAAAGATATATTTATTTATTTGAGAGAGAGAGAGAAAACGTGAGTGAGGGGAGAGAAGGAGCAGAGGAAGAGGGAGAGAAGCAGATTCCCCACTGAATGCGGATCCTGATGTGGGGCTTGATCCCACGACTCTGAGATCATGACCTGAGCTGAATTCAAGAGTCAGGAGCTCCACAGACTGAGCCACCCAGGTGCCTCAGGGAACGTGTTTTTTATATGAATTGAAAACCAGATCATCTTGGGAAGGTTAGGGCTAATTTGAACAACATATTGGCAAGATTCAAAGCAGTCAAATGGTATTTATAAAAATACTTGAACTTTACTTCCTTTTTTGTCATTTCCCCATTCTCTTTCTCTTCTTCTTTTGGTAGTTTTTTGGCATTTTAAATTTAATCATGATACATCGATCTGGCACTGCCTCTGTGATTTAGATAGCCATGTTCCTCAGAGCTCCTCAGGGAAACAGAACCAATAGGATGTGTCTATTTGTAAAAGGTATTTATTTTAAGGACTGTAAGGCTCACATGATTGTGGAGTCTCGGTGAGCCCAAAATCTGCTGGGGGAGCAAGCTGGAGACTCAGGAAAAAGCTTTAGTTGAAGTCCTAAGGCAGCTTGCTAGAGCACCAGGAAGAGCCAATGTCTTTACTCAAAGTCCACCAGTTTAAATGAAAATCTCATAGAACAACAGCCTCACAGAACATTGTGGATAATGTTTGACTAGACAGCTGGGTGTTGAGGCGCAGCCAAGTTGACCCTTAGTATCATTCTCATTATTAATACCACCGACCATTGAAGCATGAGTTGTAGACATCACAGCCCTTCAACCCCAGACTTCCTCATCTACTCCCAAGAGCAAAGCATCACCTTACTCATCTACAGTGCTGTTATAAAATTCAGAAGATTGATAGTGACACAGTCCTAGTACACAATACAGGACTGCATTTACACATCATTAATTGTTCTGGTGAAGTTCTTTCCCAGCATTTTGTTCAAGTCAACAAGCAGTCTGGTTCATTGGTTTCCTTTAGCCGCCATACCTCTCTAGTGTTCTTCTGGAACAACTCCTCAATCTCTGCCTTTTATGACATTTACATTTTTTGAAGCATATTTTCGAATTGTCCCCTGATTAGTGAGTTTCTGATTGCTTCCTCATGACTAGACTCATGTGCCATTTGTTTGTCAGCAGCGATGTTCCCTGAGGTGCACACATTTAGCCCATCATGCTGGAGACACCTCCCCATCCAACCTGTATGTAGAATGTGAGCTTTAGGCTCTGGGCTCTGGTTGTATCTGCCTGTTTTCTCCAGTGTGGTGACCTTTTTCCCATGGTTGTGAATGAGCAATCTCTGGGAAGATAACTTCAGGTTCTTTGACTATCCCCATTGAATTTTATCAAATTGTTTTAGCATTCATTGTTTCTCTTGCCTGGATCATTGATTACTACCATGTTTGCTAAGTGGTTTTTTGACTACCTTCATCATTCCTTCTGCATTTATTAGTGGGCATTCCACTGTGATAAGGCTTTCTTTCCCCACCTCCCTTTCTGAAGTTAATTTAATCATGTACTTTGAAGTCAGCTTTATAAATATTAAGCTATGGCTAAAATAGAAAAGACAGTAGATCTATGTCTGATATATAGCATGTCATGAGGACCACAGATGGAAAACTCAACCTGAATTTCGTCCTGGCTCTACTGATAATGTACAGGGGATGTTAGTTAGGAAAACCACTCTCATCTCTAAGTTTTGGTATGTGTATCTATCTATTCAATCAGTGTTTTAGACTATTTAATAGGAATACTTTCTTTTAGTTTTAATACTCTATGGCTCTTAAAAAAATTCAGTCAGTCTTTGTGTGGCCTAAAGGATCTCTAAGAGAGGAAACTCCCCCTTCTCAGTCTTAATAACAGCCAGCTTGATTAACTGCAATTAGCCAAGAATTGGCAAAGAATTTCTAACCCTGTTAAACTTATTTTGGTTCTCATTAAACTTTTAAATCCACTTACTTTCCCATTCCCGTGTCTATTTCAAGCTTATTTCCATCAGTGTTTCTCTTTGGCAACCATATTTGGAAAATGCACAGATTGAGCACCAGTGTGGGAGGAATTACACAGCTAAAAAACATTCCATGAAATGATCACGGGTATTTCAGTTTGCTTCGGGATTAATTATAGCCTTACAATTCCCACATCAAGGCAGTCTGTGGGTTAGACGGTTGGGCCGACAGAGTTGTCATCCCAATAATGCCATTCAGGGAGAGTGATTTACTCAAACAAAATCTGTACCAATTTCAACCTAAACTTTTTAAAAAGCCATATAAGCATTAAGAAAAATGGCCCTAGATATGTTTCTAGCAAATTCTGCCCTATAAATTCTAAAGCTGTGAGAAAAATATGGTTAAAAACTGAAGGCTGACAAATTGTATAATCTTAGGAACCATAGGAATGGTAATTTTAACATCATTATTAATACTTAACAAGAATCTGGAGAGCATTGAAAAATCATTCTGTGGATAATATGTGGAGTGTAAAATAGTTAAGAATATATCAAACGTTTAAAGTTTCAATTTCATAAACACAAATATATTTGGTTGTTCCTCTTGATATTGTTCAGAGAATGAATTACATACACGATAAAACAATTTGTTACTTTAACACCTGTCATTTTTAAACTGTAAATTTTAAATTAAATGTTTTAAAGAAGGTTTATAACTCCAATGTGATTTTCCTAGAAATAAAATATTTAAAAAATTGCATGATAAATGGTCACTTTATCTTTATCTATCATTTGATATTTGTATGCATACATGTACTTAAATATATCTTTATAAATACATAAGTGTAATCGACCATTTCTGTTGTGCACTTTCTTGGAAAGGGGTGTTAAGTGCTTCACATGAATTATGACTTTATATAAATTATATCATTTAGTCTTCTTAATAATTTAAGAGATGTCTACTACCACTGTCCCATTTTGCAGTCAAGGAAATCAAGTCAAAAGTGATTAAGTTGTCCAGAACCAGACTATTAATAAATGGTAGGACCTATCGGGGACACAGATCATATACAGCTAGGTACTGTGTTTTTTATAGTTGACTCTTCAACAACATAGGGGTTGGAGATACCCACCCCCACACACTCAAAAATCCATGTAAGGCTTTTGACTCTGCAGAAACTTAGCTTCTAATAGCCTGCTGCTAACCAGAAGCCTTAGCGATAACATAGATGATTAACACATTTTCTGTATATTTTATGCATTATACACAGTATTGTTATAATATAGAAAGCTAGAGAAAAGAAAACATTACTAAGAAAGTCATAAGAGAAAATATATTTATAGTATTTTCGTGTTTATTGAAAAAAATCTGCATTATAAGTGAACCCTTCCAGTTCAAACCTGTGTTGTTCAAGGGTCAACTGTGTTCTTAAAATTTATTTAACCAAATGACTTGATATGGATGCATTCCACCTTTTCTTTCAAGGCATATTTAATACTCACATACAATTTGCATGTTTTTATATTTACATATATATGTATATATTTACACTGACAGAAAGCGCTGTGTACAAATCCACTTCCCATCTGTTTTTCAGCAGTATGAGGAGCCCAGTCTGGCCGTGTGGGCTGTCCTCGTTTATACTCCAATGGACCGTGGCTGCATTCTCTTGGTCAAGATTAACCTTCAAAGCCTAAAGGCCCAGGACTATGGGACTGGGAAGCCAAACCCTTCCTAGGGGTCCATTGATGTAATCGTGTGGGGTCTGTTCTCACTCTGCTCCATGGTTCCAAGTTCTTACGATGATGTCGATGCAATACACTGGCTGTGAACTTGAGAGTCAAATGGAATTCTGTGGGATGGAAACCCAAACTCAGAGGAGCTGTCTCCTGGCTCTGAGTCTTCTGTATGGACTCAATCATTCTATTGGATGTTGTAAGATGATAAGGCACCTGTGCTATGGGTGTGAGCCCACTGCCTCCTCTCTCTGATTAACAAGTAGTGACTAACAAGACATTTTGAAAGTCTATGAGTGGTGATCCTAGAAGAAGGATTGTGGCAAGTGAAGGGAAATTCCTATCAATGTTGTAAAATAAAGTTTCCCTTTCCGTAACAAAGAGTCCAATATAATCGACTTGCCCCAGAGTAGGTGTCTGCTTCTTCACGGAACGGTGTAAGAGAAGGGAGCTCAGAACTGGTCTCTTCTTTAAATATCATCAACCCTGGTGAGCAGAATGGAATAAACTTATGGCCATTATTTTAGAAATTTATATGTATAACTCAATTGGTTCTGTCTTTTGGGTGCTTCCCTCTCCTCTTCCTTGTCCCTTCATTTAATGATTAAAGCACGTCTTTGAAAGCATGTCTTGTTAGAAAACTTCCATAGCAAGTTAAATATTAGCAGGAAAATCAGAGCTCCTGGATTCTTGAGCTGGTCATGGTAGCACCCACTTTTTGTTTGTCCAATCTCCCCCACGAGTTATGAAGGTGCAATAAGATTGAGAAGTAGAAACCCAGGAAGGAAGATTTGAGGACAACCAAGGTGGATGACACCCCTCCCCCTCTTATTTAGAACTTTTGATCACCAGAGGCCTTATTTTATATCGCAATTAAAAAGAAGAGTACCTCATCAAACGAGCATGCAAAAAATGAAAGCAGTGTGGAGCCGACTGGGTGCAGTTAATTTTTAATTACACTCTCTCTCTGCTCTGACTGTATTTATTGCCAAGCAGCTGTAAGGGTAGAGCCCACCAGAGGGTAAATCACCAGTTCTGTGGGAACAGGAATATTGTGATAGTACACGGTTCAGAAATAGATTATAAGTGAGACACACAATTTGGAACAGCTTGGTTTTTCCTCCTGAAATGTCACAGTAATACAATCCCGTCTCAAGAAAGTCAAGGTGCACAGCCATGTGTGGAAGCCAAGGCTCTCGAATTCCCCTCCCTCCCACTTCAGGAGAGGTCCCGTTCAAAAGAAGAACACCAGTGGCTGTATGGAGAAGGAAACAGCCCCGGTTAGAAAAACGATCGATGAATGCCTTTATATTCAGTTCAAGAGTCATCTTTTCTTTCATCATTTGGGGACTTAAAAAATAAAAGGGAAATTTGTGCTTTTATGAGAGCTGAGGTAGGGCCAAATCCCTCATGTACTCAAGACTTTACTGCTCTTCACCCAAAACCCACCATCCTGCCCTGGAACAGTACCGTCTGGGACCAAACCCACCAGGCCGGCTGGTGTTCCTTCTGAGGTGAGCCCGCCTGAGGTGAACACACCCACCACTTGTGGAAGATGTTAGCATAGACACATGTGAGGGTGCTGACTCATATGAGTGAGAACTGCGGCATCAGATTTTTTTTTCAGATCTAGTGGTCATGGATAAAATGATACACAAAAATAAAAGCAAAGAAAACGATACTGTTGTCCCTCCAAATCCTCTGAAAATGCAGATTCCAGGATAAATCTTTTGGAAGTGAGTCTTCAAATACAAATGAAAACAATTACGATAAGTTCCCAATAACATGGAAATAAATCAAGAGTGCAAATTCCTCGGGAGATGTGTGGATGTGTTGATAAAGTGTTGATATTGCAACGCAAAGGCATTATAAGATCCTTACTGTGTTTGTACAGTGTTATGGCCTATTTATCAGGGGTAAGTCAATTTTTTTTCAGTTTCTCAAAGACACATAAAATCTTGATCATCACTTTTAATATAAAAACTGACCCAGGGGCACCTGGGTGGCTCAGTGGGTTAAAGCCTCTGCCTTCGGCTCAGGTCATGATCCCAGGGTCCTGGGATCGAGCCCCGCATGGGGCTTTCTGCTCAGCAGGGAGCCTGCTTCCCCCTTTCTCTCTGCCTGCCTCTCTGCCTACTTGTGATCTCTGTCTGTCAAATAAATAAATAAATAAAATCTTTAAAAAAATAACCCAAAACAAAAAAACTAACCCAGCACACCTCACCTTTAAGATAAGCCTGATGGAAGTGCCTACATGAAAGGTATGATTTTTCCCCAGGTTCACATTGTTTTGTTTTGTTAAGTTTTTTTTCCCATTCTGGGTGGCTTTGCCATCACAGAGGAATTTTTTAAAAAGATTTTATTTATTTATTTGACAGAGATTGCAAGTAGGCAGAGAGGCAGGCAGAGAGAGAGAGGGGGAAGCAGGCTCCTGCCGAGCAGAGAGCCAATGCGGGGCTCGATCCCAGGACTCTGGGATCATGACCTGAGTGGAAGGCAGAGGCTTTAACCCATTGAGCCACCCAGACGCCCCAGGAATGTTTTATTTTATCTTTAGACTTGTTTTTAAGAAAAATCCAGAACATGGGTACCAAGCATTGGAATTGGTGAACAAATGCAACTTCTGCCCTCATGAAGGTGTTAAGTTATTCATTTTTAACTCTGCTTCATGTATACCGAAATCCCCAGATTGTGCATTTATCAGGAGAGCACTTGAGTGTTTCCTTCGTAACCATTAGATCCAGGGACAACTTTGTACATATGTTTCTAATTGACTCGGACTTAGCTCATCCAAGTCTGGTTTTGTGGAGGAAATGTGATGTCCAAGAAGCTGCTGGGAGGCACTTTTCTTGGAAAAAGGAAGTCATGTTCTTTTATTTTATAGTTTGCAAACGGGCTTCTAAAGATTGGCATTTATTTCTAATGTAGGAAATCACAAAGTTCAAGTGTGTTCTAAATTTATCAGGGCATGCTTTCATTTCTGATTAGGATGTTGTCATAGTATGAAACTGTAAGGACAAAGAAACTCCAACATCGGTGGACCAAGAAGGGGAAAGATTGCATTCCCGGGATGCCTTTCTCTTGAAAGTCCCTTCAACTGCGGCCAGATCACTTGTGCACAGACATGGTCAACCTACGATGCCACATTTCCAGGTAAGTCTAGAACAAAGTTATATAGCTTCTGGAGATAAAGTTTGTTTAATATTTTAAAAATAAGTTTTAATTTTTTCTAAAGATTGTATTACTCCGTGGAATCCTTCCAACCTTCAATACATAGCATGTTTAGATTTTGGTAGTTCCATTTTAGGAAATAAGTTATTAATTCCTTTCAATATTATTGGAGAGCAACTGAGTTGTGGCATAAATTTCAAAGCCTTCAGAGCCACAGACCTTGGTTCTTCCCACTTTCCCAGCTATGTGTTCTCCTTCTCCTTCTCTTTCTCCTTCTTCTTCTTCTTCTTTTAGTTTTGTAATTTTATTTTATTTTATTTTTTCACTGTTTCAAGATTCATTGTTTATGCATCACACCCAATGCTCCATGCAATCCGTGCCCTCCTTAATACCCACCACCAGGCTCACCTAACCTCCCACTCCCCTCCCCTCCAAAACCCTCAGTTTGTTTCTCAGAGCCCACAGTCTCTCATGGTTCATCTATGTATTCTTATATGAAATATTTTATCTGTGTTTCAGTTTCTTCATATATAAAATGGGGGCCCTAATGCTCACCTTCAATTTTGGCTAAAAAAAAAAAAAGTAAACAAAACCCTCTTGCACTGTTGGTAGGAATGCAAACTGATGTAGCCACTCTGGAGTTCAGTATGAAGCTTCCTCAAAAAGCTAAAACCAGAACTACCTTATGATCCAGCAATTGCACAAATAGGTATTTACCTAAAGGACACAAAAATACAGATCTGAAGGGGCACATGCACTCCGATGTTCATAGCAGCATTATCAACAATAACCAGGCTATGGAGAAAGTCCAAATGTCCATCAACAGATGACTGGCTAAAGAAGATGTGGTATATGTCTACAATGGAATATTATTCAGTCATCAAAAAGAATGACATCTTGCCATTTGCAATGATGGGGATGGAGCTAGAGTACATTACGCTAAGTGAAATAAGTCAGTCAGGGAAAGATAAATATCATATGATCTCACTTATATGTGGAATTTAAGAAACAAAACAGATGAACCTATGGGTAGGGGGGGGAAGAAAGAGAAGGAGAGAGGGAAACAAACCGTAAGAGACTCTTAAGGATAGAGAACAAACCAAGTGTGGAGGGAGAGAGGTGGGTGGGGGATGGGCTAGATGGATGATGGGGTTAAGGAAGGCACTTGTTGTGGTGAGCACTGGGTGTTGTATGTAAGTGAAGAATCACTGAATTCTTCTCCAAAAACCAACACTGCTCTGTATGTTCACTAACTGAAATTAAAAAAAAAAAAAGAAGAAGAAGCAGACGAGATCATGCCTGAAAAACAAGTAACACTGGCTGGCATTTGCAGAGACTTAGCAAATGCTAATTTCCTTCCTTCTTAACAGGAAATCTCCCTACCATTATTGACAGCCAATGCCTATAATGAGTTCTGCTAGATAACAAAAACCCACTTTTAATCACATTTCAGGGAGTGAAATTCCTATGGCAACTGAGATTTATTATCTTCTTGGAGAATTCAAAGTGTTCGATGGATGGTGAAACTACATTTTAAACCAGGATTTAAACTTATTTAATTAAAATTTTAATCATGCATGATAGACTTTTTGACCTCCCTACAAAGAAGAAAAAAATTGGAGAGCTTCTAGCCAACTTTTTTGTTTCTGTCACTCTCAGCATTTCTTTTATCACTGATGTGTCTTCCAAGCATCTTATCTACTCTGACAACGCCTCCCAGGTCCGGGTACCAATCCACTGGAGCGCTGTTGAGAAGGAACGAGGCAGTGTAGATTATTCCACTACAGACCGCTTCTTGGAAAAAAGGCAAGGCTAAACATACAGATGTGGGTGTGTCCAAAACTTAAAGGAATCTTTAAAGTCCACTTCCAATGTTTAAATTTTTAAATTGTCCTTAATTTACTATTTTATCTGGACATGTTAATAGTCTAGGCAATATTTTATTATGTCAAGTCACAGTGGAATTGGGCAAGTGCTCTGAATCCATAAAACCCAGGGAACTTATCCCACGTACACATTGTTGTATCTGTTCCTCGCCTGCTCTCTGATGTCTGATGGAGACCATCACCAGTGGTGCTGCTCTGACCTTGCTCAGAACCCCCTGCTGTACCACACAGCCCTCTGCACCTTAAGGATTACTCTCAGCACTATGTCTGTTCCAGCTTTGCAACCCTGTCTTCCTATGACTATGATCCTTTGAGATGACCACAGCTTGCTCTTTACAATCAAGGTGACTTCAGAAGAGTCCCTCTCATTCCCTTCTCTCTAGCCTTTGACAGAAGATATATTCTAAGAACTTTCTCTTAGTGTGCTTGGAGAAAGCAGCGTGGCCCAGGAGTAAAGAACATGGCTTTGACTGGGCAAATCTCAACTGAAATATGCCTCTGATTAGGTGTGTGACCATGGATGAGTTTTTTGAATTTCCTGAGCCTCACTTTATTCATCTATAAGAGGAAGAAGTTGGCCTACACCCTGCCAAGGGTGGCCATGAGAATAACATTTTATAAATCATTGAAGGTTGTTCCTCATTTAAGCTTTCTTCTTGGTTCTTGACTTGTATTTCATGAGCAGCATTCACTAAAAACACTTTTCATTTGCAGCTAATAATACTCAGCTTTATAAATGAGTGTAAAGGACCCAGCCAAGAGAGCTGTCTGTACACACAACCTGGAGAAGACCTTGACGCAGACCTTGCAAACTTAACATTCTGTAGAGAGTGCCTTTTCCAGTGTGTTTCTGCTTGGGCTGGGGGGCAAAGCCATAATGGCCAGGTGGTACCTGCATAGCAGAGAATGATCTCCAGCAATATTTATATGGATTTGTTCACTCAAGCAGGAAGACTGAGAATTATTGAATACTCAGTGAGGAAATTTACAATCTAGTAACAATTATATAAACAAGAATATAAAGAGGGAGTCTGGTATTAATTTCCACTCATTTTGGCATTGATTATGGTGTATAATATAAAGAATGTTTGTGTTTCCCTAAATTCCTATGTTGAAGCCCTAATCCCTTAGGAGGGGGGGGCCTTCGGGAGGTGATGAGGTCATGAGGGTGGGGCCCTCATGATGAGATTAGTGCTTTCATAGTAACAGACAGGAGAGAGATGATCTCTTTCCACTGTGCAAGGAAGCAGTAAGAAGTGTCTTATGCAGACCGGGAGGTGGGTTCTTACCAGACATGGAACCTGCCAGCATTTTGATCTTGGGACTTCCAGCATCCAGAGGTGTAAGCAGTCAATGCACATTGTTTAACTACCTGGTGTTGGATGTCCTGTTCTAGCAGCCTGGATGGGCCAAGTCAGTAACGTCAGCAGGAGTAGTTCAAACGTACTCTCTTGTGGTCTGGTTTGTGTTTCTATTTGTGTGTTTTCCAATTATGTGTGCACATTTTTATGTGTTCCATATTCTCAGAGACCCTCCTGGGAGATCATATTTGTGTGGAGCCTTAGTACTGTGGCTGGATTTTTGCTTTTTGATGGTTTTAGTTCACTTTCAGCCCATTCCCTCACCCTGGGAATGTGGAGGAAGATATACTAATCAAATTTTTCTTGGCAAGCCCACTTGTTTTTTCATGAGCATCTCTTCCAGTTGCTTCTCTCTCTCAGCACTCGCTTCCCACATCCTCTGGCCCAGTCTGCCTGCTGCATCAACGAGAGGTTGGACAAGAATTGAAGTGGTGTGTGATGGTTTTCATGACAACTGTTTTCTTAGTTCTCAAAGCCACTAAGGAAATCACAGGGTTAGAGCAAGATTGTCCAACCTTGCATTACTGACACTTTGGCCTGGAAGATTCTTTGTGGTGGAGGCGGTCCCGTGCATTGTAAGGCCTTCAGCAGCACCTTGGATCTCTGCCATCAAATGTCTACCATAGCTCCCTCCCCATCATGAAAACCAAAAACATCTTCAGATGCTGTCAAATAGCATTTGTGGGGACAAAGAGCCATCGTCCGTTGGGAACCATTGGTTTAGAGACAGTACTTTTTACTTTATTTTTTTTTAAATTTTAAAAATATTTTATTTATTTATTTGACAGAGATCACAAGTAAGCAGAGGGGCAGGCAGTGAGAGAGGAGGAAGCAGGCTCCCCGCAGAGCAGAGATCCTGATGCTGGGCTCGATCCCAGGACCCTGGGATCATGACCTGAGCCGAAGGCAGAGGCCTTAGCCCACTGCGCCACCCAGGCGCCCTGAGACAGTACTTTTTAGTACAAAAATTACATTCAGAAAAGATAAGTTCATACGTAGTTACTTGAATAGCTCAGTATTAAATGGCATATAAAATAACTTATAATTACTAGTAACTATAATAGGTCATTTCCCTTGAACACCTGCCACACACAAGACGCTATGCCACATTCTGCATATATATAACCCAATTTTATCCTTAAAACAACACTGAATGCCAGTTACAGGTGTATATAAACCTCAGCAGTGTGTACTAACCCACTGAGGACTTCAAATTCTGCAGCCTTGTCAGGCACTTGAGGTATCCACTGGCAAAGCCTCATAGGTTTTCCTCACTTTATTCATGATCAATTCATCTGTGTTTTTTAAAAAATCTTTCTGCATTGATTTCTATTAGAATGCATAACCAGTAAATGATACTTACCTTAAACTCCTCCTTTGAAATAAATCCTGCCATTTTATTTTATTTTCCTGTGTTCTCATCAGTGTCGGGCAATACAATTAACTGATTTTCTTTTCCGTGTACGTCAACTTGTGTATTTAACTGCATTCTTGCCGCTTTGGGACGTACAATGACGATGGAGTTTGCCTCGGGCCCATGGGAATTGCTAGTAGAATGATGTTATTTCTTTACCCAGATTTTCTTCTTCACTGATGAAAATTGATTTTCGGTGTGCAGGGCAGGATGTTCGAAAGAACAGAATTGCACAGTGAATATAGTTACCATTGTATATGTCTCACGACTCATTCCACACTCACGATCTTCATGTAGTACAGAAGAAGAGAGATTTTTATTTTCATTAAGAAAGCTACATTTATCTAAGCATATTCCTCCAGAATACGGTGGCTTTATCAGAAAGTCTGTGAGCAGCGTGTCCAGCGGAGAGGGTGGGGATTCATAACTCACTGTCAAGTCACCGAGGACCGGTCGAGGCTGAAATTAAAACTGTGTCTGGAGACAGATTGACATTCAAGGCCAAGTTTCCACCGACTCCTACAATTGATGATAGAATTTTACTGGACAGGCTCATCTGGACAACTTGAAAAATTATTTCATATCCTGAACTCAAATGATTAATAAGTATTTTATTCCTCTCAATAAATCACGGACTTATTGAAGATAAATGAACAGCCTTCTCCATGTCCAAAGTGCATCAATAAAGAGTTCTGTATGTTAAAGAAAAAATGACTCCCAAGTTATAAATGTTAAACATGCTATTGAATTCATAATACAAGATGCCTTTTTCCATCACGGCCCCGGGCCTCACCGTGCCTCAACAGCCATGTGTAATCGGAGCCTCTTCCCAATGTCCTGCATGTCTCCGGCTTCTCAGTCCCTGCCTAGAAAGACCTAAAGTTTGGAAGAAACCACAAAAATTCTCAGCCGTGGGTTTCCTCCAGCATTTCAACCTATGTGCAAAAGCCCGCGGTGCGCCTGGTGGGTTTTGGTCTTACATAATCCTAGGACGAGAACAGAGCGCTCTGGACACGTTTCTGTTTTGACTGTGACATGTGCCAGACAGAGTTGCATCACCGACCGCAAACGAAGTAACAGCGCACAAAGGACGGCAGCCTGTGACAGCAACAGTAAACAGGAAAGTTCTCCACCGAAAGAACAGGACTCTGGGAGAGGACGCGGAGGTTCCTAAAACCCCCCGGTGGTTGTTATGAAGAAGTATGATTTGAAGTGCTCCTTGGTCAAGAATCCTAGAGTGGGCTGAAAAAGTAATATTTACTAGTTTATAATGCAGTTCATGGTTACTCACATAACCATTTCCCGCATATCAGAGAAAGTGCCAAACATCGGCTGATAAGGCGCTACACAGAGGGGGCATAATGTTTCATTACTCACTAGCTCTGCACTGCTCGGGTTAGAATTGGATTTTGTGTGTGTGTGTGTGTGTGTGTGTATGTGTGTGTGTATGCTGTTCCAGAAAATATAGTAGACAACATAAAAGGTAAAACCAGGTCTTTCTTCAACAAATATATTGAAAGGATAATGGGAAGTTAGTTTTACAAAACTTCTGGATGATTAAGTATTATATATAATTATTCAACAAAAAACAATTTTGTAAGTCTTTAGGACTATATGTAGTCTTTCCTGTGGCTGTTGCTGAGTTTAGAGTAATAAAGAAGTCAGATGAGCTCTCCTTTGCTTTTATGAATCATCTATTCCACAGCTCAAAGACAAGCCCAGACACATTCATAAGGAAGCAGGGTGATCATCACATTCCATGGATTCGATGCAGTGAAGGGACTCAGTGGGCTGCGAAATTAGTACAAAGTGTCCCGAACGACAAACTCCAGATATGATATTGTTTCCAGAGGAGCCTCTTGGAAAAGCAAACAAGCGAACTGAAACTTGACCTATGATGAGAAGCTGGGCATGTGAACATTCCAGATAGAAGGAACAGAAAGTTCAGAGGCCTTAAAGCATAAAATTGCTAAGATTTTTGAGAAACTGATAGTAAACCGATGTCTAGATTGAAGTCATTCGGGTCCTCAAAGATTCTATTCCTGATGTACTGGAGGCCACAGGAAAGCAGAAAATTTTCTTTTGGAGAGCTCACATCACCTGCCATGTGAAAAGTGAATTGTAAAGAAGCAAACTCCTCGCAGGCCCATCACTTAGCTGCTACTTTATGTAGCGCAGGTAAGAGACAACAGTGGCTAAATCTAGCGTTAGCAGAGATTTGTACCAGAGTGGATTTATTTGGAATTATAACTGGTATAAGTGACTGAGGAAACCTGAAAGTCAAGGCGCCTACTTCATTTTTTTTTAATAGTTCTGTTACTTAAATGAGCTACCTTGAGTCATCTAACATTTGCCTAGTTTTGGTTTATCTATCCACTTTAAGAAACTTGTTGGTACGTTGGTCGAGGTTCAAGCCAGAGTAACAAATACTTACAAGATTACAGACCAACACTTAAGAATTAGGAGCTGAATCTACTTAGTGCTTATGCCTTAACAGAGCTAAATTTTTTGTTCAGTTTTAGCAATATCTACAAAACGAAGCAGGAAAGTTAGACATGGTGTTTTTTCCACATCCTGACCACAGAAAGAAAGACAAGAATAATTCTATTGTAGAGGTAGAAAATGCTTTCTTCTGTCTTTCTTTGGCTAATCTAATAATTAGATTGACATAAGACCGATTAATAGGAGAAAAACCAATTTAATTTGGCACATATGGGAGCACCATAAAAGTAGATCCATTGGCAAGTCGGGCAGTTGAGGCTAATATAGCAATCTGAGCCAAGGAGCACGGGTAGGGGTCTGTTGCTTCAAAGGGAAGAAAGGCAATCCATGCAAGGTGGGAAGAGTGGACGTTGGTAGACAGATGCTTCTCATGGCCTGATCAGAGAGGGGAATTTGAACTCCACACCCTGCCCAGCTGTCCCCAGATTACCACACATTGCCCACAGTTTTCGTAGACCTTTCTGGGGGTATCTCTCTTCTTGAACCAGGCTCCCTGTCTAAATCCTTACAGGGAGTTAAGGAGGAATAAAAGCTCTTCAGGAGTCTCTTGGGCACGGATGCTCTTCAGCTCAAAATAATCCGCATACCAATGTGACATGTCTTAGGGGGGCTCATTCTGAACACTTCACTACTCTAACATGTTGGCGATATTCCTTTTAATGACTATTTTGATTTTGGTCTTAAATACGGAATATAATTTTGCTGACTAAAGAGAGAGAGAGAGAGGAATATTGCAAAACATAAACAGCACCTAGAAAGACAAGATACAACAGACTGTGGCATATCAGGGAATGCAAGAAAGTATGGATAACTAGGTTATATAGTAAAGAAGGAGGCTAGCAGGATTTAAAATTCAAGTGTTGGTTGGGCCCAGGGTATGACAATCCATGATGAGGAGTTTGGATTCACTGAGGAAGGGCAGTATTTGGATGTTTTTAGATGGGAGAGTAAAATAATTGAATCCATATTTCAAAAAGATAATACTGGAAAATAATGGGGAATTGGCACAGGTTGCTAGACTAGTTCTTCACCCAAAATCGAGCTTGAAGAAGCTACAAAGTAGCTGGGCAACACACACACACACACACACACACACACACACACACACACGCAGACATACACAGATACACGCACGCAGTGAAAAACAAATCCTGAGGGACAACAAGGCCTGGCATAAACTTTTGTGTGTATGGATTGCAGGGAATAAGGTGCTATATTTGCTGGCTACACATAGCATACAAATTGCAGGAGAAAATGTCCCGAGTCTCGTGCTGGGATGATTACTGCTGTCTCATTATTAGAGAAATTGGAAAGCAGGAGTCATCCTAGGGTAGGTTGCAGATGAAAACAGGTTGACCAGCTGCCTTTGGATACACACTCCTGAAGACCACCCCCTCCAAAGGCAAAATGCTGAAGGAACATAAACTAAAAATGTTTGCCTGCCAATTCCTCATCCCCTTAAAAGTTTAAAAATAAAACACTGGCTAGACGAGTACACCATAACAGAGATAAGTTATCAGGAGTGGCTCTGTATTCTTTGGCACACAGGGCTTTGGCCACATTCTCTCCATTCCATGGACCTCACCTGGAGACACATAGACTGGGGCCTGCCTTTGCCCCTCCCGCAGAGACCTCACCAGAAATGGTGGTGAGTGCCCCAGAGAAAATGGGGAGTACAACCACGACAAAGGGGACAATGGGTGAGCCAACAGACCCCTAGAAACCTGAAAGGTTATGAAAGACAAGGAGTTTAGAATAAGAAAATCCTTACAAAGGCAAGGATGGATAGTTTCATCTGAAAAAGAAATAAGAACTTATCAAATACCAAACGGTGCTATTAAGCACAAGGTATAGGATTTGGAATAGAAGAAGCAAGCCCTGGGGCCGGGGGGTGGGTGGGCAAGATTGATAAAGCTGCAGAATGGAGGATGTGAAGCCATCGAGGAAGCCTCGGATAAAGTAACAGAGAGGGATAAACATTCATAAGCAGGAATGTCAACATCCAGGAAAGGAGTCTGGTGAGAAAGGAAAAACTATGGGAGAAGAGCAACGGCTATGTTCTTCTACTTTCCTGTGAGCTAGAATCCCCAGCTGCACACTTCTTCTGGGGCTTCTGCACATTATAGATGGAAGCTTGTGGCCTTTGCCAATATCTCCCTGTCTCCCTCTCCTCCCCCCAGCTCCCAATAACCACCCTCCTACTCTGGGCTTCCGTGACTTACTTCTCTCCTTTCTTTCCTTCCTTCCTTCCTTCTTTCCTTCCTTCCTTCCTTCCTTCCTTCCTTCCTTCCTTCCTTCCTTCCTTCCCTCCTTCCTTTCTATTTGTTTATGACTTGATTTATTTGAGAGAAAGCAAGATCAAGCAGGGGGTGAGGAGGGAGCATGCAGACTCTGCATTGTGCTTGGAGCTGCGAAGTGAGGCTCCATCTCAGGACCTCAAGACCATGACCTGAGCTGAAATCAAGAGTCAGACACTTAATGGACTGAGCCCCCAGGTGCCCCATCTACTTTTCTAGATTCCACGTACAAGGGAGGTCATAGAGTCTTTGTCTTTCTGTGTTTTCTTTATTCACTCACGTAGAGCCCTCCAGATCCATCCGTGCTGTCACAAATGGCACCATGTCCTTCTCTTAGGGCTGTGTTAACTGATTTGCTTGTGGTTACTGTTTCACACACACATCTCAGCTCATCACATTCTACACCTTAAATATATGCAACTTTGTCATTTATCTCTCAGTAAAGCTGGAAAAAAAAGGAAGAGAGGTAATATTTGGGAAAATAAGATGACAGACTTCTTGGCTTTTCAAATAGTGGGTTTTGAATTGACAAGGCATCAGAATCACCTGCCACAGCGACCATCAGAGCCTCGGTTTCTGATTCAGCAGGTCTGGTGTCGGGGCCAAGAACTTGCATTTCAGCCAAGCGGAATCCTTCTGGAGGGCATACTTTGAAAACCACTGTTTCAAAAAGGTGAAAGTTATCTGATTGAAGTGGCCTATAGAATACTAAAGAGAACTGAAAAAAATCTGCATAAGAACACATTAAAAGGAAGTTGAAGAATAAATTCTCTGATGATCCTTTAAATGCTTCCGAGATAAAGAGGGACCTCCGACAAAGGTAAAAATCGGACTGACAAAACTGGACCAAGAAAATAATGAAGTACTATTTTAAAACCTGGAAGGAAAAGGCAAAACTTTGAATCTGTAATTTTATAGCAACCTCCAGATTGTTTTGTTAAATAAGGGCATAATATGTTTTATCTCAGCCACATGAGGTCTTTGGAATCTTGCTTCAGAAAGACCATCTTGAAAAACCCTTTCGGATCCAGAAAGCTTCTGTCTTCTGTCAGCATCTATGAAGTTGCAGCCAGCTAACTTTTCAGCTTGTGAGTAGAGTAGAATCTCAACCCTCATGCTTCTTGACGCTTGGAAGACAGCTACTTTTGCAGAATGCCCCTTAATTTGGTCATGCCAGACCAGTAAATATTATGTATTATGTGAAACTTCTGATTCATCTGCTTTATGATTAGGAACAGGTCAGAACTGTTCACTATCCCGGCTTCTGTGATAGAAAGGAAGAGTTAGGAAGATCATCAGTCCGATGACATCCTATCAAATTTCCACATGGATTCCCCACCCCCAACTTTCAACACTTACCGATTTATTATTTAACATCCTAGCCAAAGCAAATGTCGTTAATGCTGAGACTTGACAAAGCTTCAGGGCAGATATACAGCTGGGTGTATTTTTGTTTAAAATATTTAAAGAATTAAGTTTTTTTTTTTTTTTTTTTTTTTTTTTTTTTTAGAGCAGTTCTAAGTTCACAGCAAAATTGAAGGTTACATTAGGGATTAGGGTTCGTTCTTGGTGTTGCACATTGTAGGGGGTTGGGCAAAGGTAAATGACAGGGATTTATCATAATATCATGCAAAGTATTTCCAGGGCGCTAAAGACCCTCTGCCTACTCATCACCCACCTTGCCCCACCCCTGACAATCATTGTTCTTTTTACTGCCTGCCCAATTTTACCTTTTCTAGAACATTCTGGACTTGGAAACATGCAGTGTGTACCCCTTCTAGATTGGCTTCTTTCACTTAGTTGAAAGTTTATGTCATGTCTTTTCATGGCTTGGTGGCTCATTCCTTTTTAGTGCTGAATAGTATTCCATCTTCTGAAGGACATTTTTGCTGCTTCTAAGTTTTGGGGATTATGAATAAACCTTATATAAACATCTGTGTGTGGGTTTTTGTGTGGACATAAGTTTCAACTCTTTTGGATGAATACCAAGGAGCATAATTGCTGGATTATGTGGAAAGAGCATGTGTAGTCGCAACCTGCCAACCTGTCTCCCAAAGCGGCTGCAGCTTTTTGCATTCCCACCAGCAAGAAATGAGAGTTCCTGTTTCTCCACATCCTCGCCCCAACTTGGAAGCAATGGGTATTGTCAGTGTTATGGATTTTGTTCATTCTAATAACTGGTTTTTTAAGGTTTGAATCAGCCTTGCATATTTCAATAAATCCCACTTGGCTATAGTATCTAGTTCTTCTTATACACTGTTGGATTCAATTTGATAACATTTTGTTGAGGATTTTCACATGTATGATCATGAGAGATTTTGGACTATAGCTTTCTTTCTTTAATATCTTTGATTTTGGTAATGAGTTTGATATTTTCTCTCTGAGTCTATCCTCTGATAACGACTCTAGAGAATTGGTTTATTTTTTCCTTAAATATTTGGTAGAATTCACCAGTAAGCCTATCTGTACTTAGCTTCCTGTTTTGGAGGATTTATTAATTATTGATTGAATTTCTTTAACAGGTATTTAATCTATTATATACTGATATTGCTATTGATTTCATAGATAAGACTTTTCAGATTGTCTGTTTCTTCTTTGAGTTTTGGGAGATTGGGTCTTTCAAGGAATTTGTTCCTTCCTTCCTTCCTTCCTTCCTTTTTAAAGATTTCATTTATTTGAGAGAGACAGAGAGGGAACACAAGCAGAGTGAAGAGCAAAGGGAGAAGCACGCTCCCCGCTGACCAGGGAACCCTATGTGGGACTTGATCCCAGGACCCTGGGGTCATGACTTGAGCATGAGGCAGTTGCTTAACTGACTGAGCCACCCAGGAGCCCCAAGGAATTGGTCCATTTCAACTAGGTCATCAAATTTGCAGTCAAAGAGTTGTTCATAATATTCCTTTATTATCCTTTTAGCTGTCACTGGGACCTACAGTCCCATCAACAGTGATGTCTCCTTTTTCATTTGTGACTTTAGTGATTTGTGTTCTCTCTCTTTTTTTTTCTTTTCTTAGTTAGCCTGGTTAGATCTTTATCAGTTTTATTGTGTTTTCAAAGAACCAGGTTTTGGTTTTATTCATTGTCTTTCGATTTCATTGATTTCTGCTCTAATTCATATTATTTCTTCTTCTGCTTACTGTGGATTTAATTAGCTCTGCTTTTTCTGGTTTCCTAAATGTAAATTTAGGTTACTGATTTTATATCTCTCTTCTTTTCTTTTTTTTTTTTAAAGATTTTATTTATTTATTTGGCAGAGAGAGATCACAAGTAGACAGAGAGGTAGGCAGAGAGAGAGGAGGAAGCAGGCTCCCTGCTGAGCAGAGAGCCCGATGCGGAACTCGATCCCAGGACCCTGAGATCATGACCTGAGCTGAAGGCAGCGGCTTAACCCACTGAGCCACCCAGGTGCCCCTCTCTCTTCTTTCCTAATATGTGCATTCAATGCTTTAAGTTTTCCTCTAGTCATTTAGCCCTGAGTAAATTTTTTTTAAATAAAAATTTTAGGGGCACCTGGGTGGCTCAGTGGATTAAAGCCTCTGCCTTCAGCTCAGGTCATGATCTCAGGGTCCTGGGATCGAGCCCCATATCAGGCTCTTTGCTCGGCAGGGAGCCTGCTTCCCCCTCTCTTTCTGCCTGCATCTCTGCCTACTTGTGATCTCTGACTGTCAAATAAATAAATAAAATCTTAAAAAAATTTAACTAAATATTGTAAACTATTTAAAATTTATAGGTAACATTTTTTGTAATTAATAAAAATATACAAAACTTGTGACAAATTATTTGTATAATATATTGTGATATTAATGGAAAGGAAATATTTGGGAAAGTATACTCTACCATGAACTGTTTTCTTTGAAGTTAGTGAATGCTTTTAGGCAGTGTAGTTTACAGAATTTTGAACACTCTATGTTTTTAGGAGTATTGTGAGAATTTATGCTAAATAACAGGCTTTTTGAGCAGGGGTAGTGACATGTCTGTTACTTTTGAAATTCATTTCTGTCAAGATTGTGTTCCTTAAGAGTAGAAATTTAAAAGCAGCCACCTGTTTACCTTTGCCTGCTTATCTTAAAACCTGGTAGGTGTTCAATAAAGCTTTTTTGAAATAAATAATGACATGTCATTGGCTGCTGCCTCATTCTCGGGGAACTGACCATGAAAAAAAGTATAGCTGTTGATTTAAATCAAGATGCTCTTAAGAATTTGTGAACTAGTTCGCCTCTGCCAAGGAAGAACTATTCTACCAAACTAAAAGCACCAGTTGCATACCTACTGTGCATTTAGCATCATTAGATGGGCACACCTACTCAGTAATTGTGAGCAGATGGAATTAGCTGATATGAAAGAGCATGTGTTTTTCCCTCTCCACCCCCCCACACAAAGTAGAAAAATAGAATTCTCCATCATTTTTTTTTTTTCTAACAAGGACACGTTCAGATGTATTAGTCAAACTTGGAGTCCCTCCAACACTGAAGCTTACATCTAAATTTAGAACTAATGAGCTCTCTGTATGTACCAGACTGGAAAGCACACATTCTCTCCATTAGCATCAAGGCACTTTTATTCAACATAAATCTACTGCCAAAGAGAATATTAATGTTCCTTAGTGTTACTGGCTCACAAAACTCACTCTCTTCTTAAAGTGCTCAGGAAAAACACAAATATATCCATCACAGAAGGACAACAAGTGCATAGAGACAATGAAATGCAGAGAATCACAGAGATCTCCGTCAAATGGGCTTTTAAGGTCTTCTAGCCCAACACTCTTTGACTGCTAGAATTCCATTCAAAATAACTTTCCTGGGTTATTACCAAGCCTCTGAATACCTCCCCTGCTAAGGTTCTCTGATCCCTCCTCCCCTTTTGCTTGCTCTGATGGATGGCTTTCCTGGCATAAAATCAAAATCCTTTTGGCAACTGCCTCACAATTAGTTTCAGATATGCTCCTTTGGACTCACAGATTGATAACTCTTTCATACGAGTTTTTAAAAATGCTTGGTGACAACTACCACATCTTCTCCCTTCCAGCTTCCTATCCCCCTGCTTCCCGGTCCTCTGTTCTCCAGGCTAAAAACTTCAGTTCATTTACCCTTCTTCATATGCTCCCATTTTAAGCTGCTTCATCTTCCTGGCCACATTCCCATTATATTCCAAATAACATGACTTTCCTAACAAGGGCATCATGACTTTTAAAAGATGTTAACTGTGGCAGAAATGTGTTAAGTGGCTGCTGTGGAAGGTACTCAGTCCCCAACAAATGGTTACGGCTGAAATAAATTACTATTAAAATAGTATGTTTGACTTGGAAGAGGAGAGAGGAAACCCAGGACTCTCTTGCTTATAGAATGAAAGGAAGTAATGGTCCCTTTGATGGGATGAGGCTGGGGAGATGAAAAACTGGAGGACAGCCTTAAATCTATCTTGGTAGGTTGATAGCATCACTTTTCACCAGAATATGAAGAGTAGAGTAAATTTACCTGTAGGAAGAAATGCATAGTACATTAAATATGTTTGCTTAAAGACATTTAATAAAATTGTTGGACAGATAAGTTTATAGAACAATTACAATATCTATATGCTGGTTATGTGCTCCCTTTTAGATGATGGTGATTTCCAAAATCGGAGCAGAGTTACTTCATCCACGTGTTCTCTAAAACCAACTTGTTCTTTTGAAGCAAAAGTCCTTATTTTATACTCTGGGATCTCTGATTTCACCTCTCTGATAGGAGAGGTGAAAAGAATCTCTGGCAAACTGATTTGCACAAAATCATAAAGTAATACAGATTTTTAAAACTTGCAGTGTTAATTTTCATGTTTCTGAGATGAAGGTATTATGTCACCGGAAATTCTGTGCTTTCATCCAGTTTTCTTCAGGTGGCCAGATACCCTGAGAATTCAGGTTCCAGAACTCCAAGTTGTCGGAACGCTCTGTTAGTTTTAACCATTGGCCCACTGTTAATTTTACCTATATACGTATGGTTTATTAAAAGTTGCTCTTATAATTTAATCAAGTCTGCTTGAAATTTCTATTCCCCCACCCATGCCATCTAACTAATTTTTATTTGTGCTCTATTAGAGGTGAATTTTTGGACTTTCTCTTCTAGCTTATAATCATTTTAGCATGAGTACCTTTTGGCCTACAGAATTTCATACCTTTCACTGCCTTAAAAACTTTGTTGATTTCTTCTTATCAAAGTAATGTTTGTTTAAAACCTCAAAGTGAAAATGCATGAAAAACTCTGCCTTATTTTACATGCGCACGTTTGAAAACCATGGGCCTACAGGTCAGGTTAGCAGCCACCACCCACCATATGAGATACTACTGTCCTTTATTATCCAACGTTTTCGTCTTAACTACCTTTAAAGTCTCATCGCGTCTAGCTGCATTCTTCCTACATTTTTGAACATCAACTTTCTCCATTTGTTCACTGCTCTCTAGTCTCTAGACCCATTAGATGTTTTTACATTTGCATAAATTCTTATCTCTGTTTGAGAGACCTTTCTCTGCATATGCGAAAAACCCACAGGGAACACTGTACTCAAGGGTTAAAGATTAGAAGCTTTTCCTCCAAGGTCAGGAACAAGACAAGGAAACAGACTTTTCCCTCTTCTTTTCAACATAGTTCTGGCCAGAACAAGAGAAGGAAATTAAAGGTGTCTAAATTGGAGGGAAGAAGTAAAACTATCTCTTTTTACAGACGGTATGATCATATCTGTAGAAGACCCTGAAGACTCCTCAAACACCCTTAGGAACGGATATAAGTGAGTTCAAAAGTACAAGATTCAAGCTCAACATGCAGCTCTGCTGTATTTCTATACACGGACAATAAACAATCTAAAAGAGAAATTATGAAACAATTCAAATTATAATAGCATCAAAAGGAAGAAGATACTTAGAAATTAGCCCAGGAGCTGGAGGACTACAATGCAAACCACAGAAGACCACTGAAAGATGTTAAGGAAGAGAGAAATAAGGAACAACACACCCATCACAGACTGGAAGACTCTGTATTGTCAAGATGTCGATACTACCTAAGGCAATCTGCCTGTTCAACGCAATCCCGATCTCATGACATTTTTTGAAGAAATAGAAAAACCCATTCTAAAATTCATAGGGAATCACAAGGGATCCCAAGCAGCCAAAACAATCTTAAAAAAGAAGAACAGGGGTGCCTGGGTGGCTCAGTCAAGAGTGCCTGAGTCTTGATTTCGTCTCGGGTCATGAACTCGGGTTGTGAGAAGGAGAGCTGAGAAGGACTCTACCCTTGGCAGAGAGTCTACTTGGAATTCTTTCCCTGTGCTCCTCCCCTGCTCATGCCCCCTTTTTCTCTCTCTAAAATGGATAAATAAATCTTAAAATAAAAGAAAAGAAGAACAAAGCTAGAGGACTCATACTTTCTGACTTCAAAAATTATTTCAGTAATTTGATTTTTTGATTACTATAGAAATCAAAACAGTGTGGTCCTGGCATAAAGGCAGATACACAAGTCAGTCTGACAGAACAGGGATCCAAGAAATAAATCCTCATCTGTGGTCAGGTGATTTTTGACAAGGTTGCCAGGACCATTTAATAGGAAAAGGACAGTCTTTGTAACAGGAGGTTCTGGGAAAACTAAATATCCACAAAAAAAATAATTGCAGTTGGATTCTTACCTCACACCAAATACAAAAGTTAACTTAAAATGCATCAAAAAATGATTAAAAAAATGTATCTGAGACCTAAACATAAGAGCTAAAACCATAAAGCTCTCAGAAGAAAATATAGGGCAAAAGTTTCCAACGCTGGATTTGGTTTTTTCAATTGTGAAAAGAAAACGCTGAACTAGGGCTGAAGCTCATGACACTGGATCTGGCCAGACGTCCTGGATACGACACCACAAAAAAACGTAGACAAATTGAACACCATGAAAATTTAAAAAAATTTTGCTTTAAAAGACAAAATCAACAGAGTAACAAGGCAACCCAAAGAATGGGGAAAAATACTTGCAATTCATATATCTGATAAGGGGTTAATATTCCCTCTCTATGTATTACATTTTGCTTATCTATACCTCTATAGATGGACACTGGGTTTCTTCCATGTTTTGGCTATATATTAATCGACGCAATCTTTTATTTAATCTTCCCTATGGTCACCATAATTTAAAAATAGCTACCGAATTAAACTAGAAGCAGTCTTTGACAAAATGGTGGAGTAGATGAAGTGTCTGTTTTTTTCACTTCACTTCCTAATACACTTTATCTCTGCCCAGACACCCTGAAATCTCAGGAAGGGAATGAGCACATTATCCTTGCTCAGTCTAGAGGCCCATCTTAACTATGTCTTGTTAGCAGTTCTTTTCTTTGTTTCCTTGCTTCGCCATTACCACAGAGTAAGGGTTCACAAAATACGTTTCCTGTGTCTAATTTCTGTAATGTATGGTCATTTTATTCATGATAATAAAATATTAATACAAAAACTGAGCACATTTTTATTAATCACACTATATGCTTATTTATTTATTAATTTATTTTTTTAAGGATTTTATTTATTCATGTGACAGACAGAGATCACAAGCAGGCAGAGAGGCAGGCAGAGAGAGAGGAGGAAGCAGGCTCCCTGCTGAGCAGAGAGCCCGACTGAGGGCTCAATCCCAGGACCCTGGGATCATGACCTGAGCCGAAGGCAGAGGCTTTAACCCACTGAGCCACCCAGGCGCCCCGCTTATCTTTTAATCCTGACAATAACTAGATGAGACGGATACAGTATTCCATCATTTTATGGGTGAGGACCCTGATGCTGAAAAGAGTATGTAATTTACCCAACATCACTTCTTCTCAGTCTGGCTCACTCCAAAGTCCTTGGCCATAAGCTCTGAAATAAGATTAAGGAGAAGGGTTGGGGGGAACCTGTGTGGATCAGTTGGTGAAGCGTCTGCCTTTGGCTTGGGTTATGATCTTGGGGTCCTGGGATCGAGCCCCATGTCAGGCTTCCTGCTCAGCGGGGAGCCTGCTTCTCCCTTTCCCTCTGCTGCTCCCCATGCTGTGCTCTCTCTCTCTGTATCTCAAATAAATAAATAAAATCTTAAAAAAGAAGATTAAGGAGAAGGGAGGGCCTTCTAGGTACGGCTTTCCACCCCAAAAGGCCCATTTTAATTTTGAGAATTCTATAATTTTGGCAAGCCTGTAAAAGCAAGTACTGTGGATGGTCATCCACTCTATTTCTGTGCACTAATCACCTGAGGTACTTTCAAAAGAAGAAGGGGTGGTTGTGAAGTGGGTTTAAATGGAGAGAAAAAAACAAGTCTATCATTTTGCAGCTCTGAAAATAATGATGATCCTCAGAAGTAGATTACATTACGAGTCTGTTGTGAGTTAGCATGCACGCCGAGAGTGATATGTTAGTTAATAGGAATATGTTGTTTAATGTAGGCAATAATTATAATCACACTCTTTAAAATGTCCTCTTACTTACAAAAATAAATGATTTACAAAGTAATAATGACTTTTAATCTTTCCTTGAGTTTTTTGAGGCCACTGCACTCCTGTTCTACAATTAGTGAAAAATCTTATGAAATTATGCATAACTCAATACTTTTAAAAATCATTGTTTGCCTAGACTTTGAAATGTTCAGTACTGTCATTTCAAAAAATGGCTTTGTGTTTAAATATGAAAATTTGCAAGCAATTAGTTCTTTTAGTGGACTAATTGCTGTTGCTATTTGAAACTAAAATTCAACAGTGCCGCTATTTCAATTGGAACAGAAGACTTACTCTCTAACATAAATAAATTCTCAGGAAATTTCCTAGGGAGATTCAAGCTATTTCCCCCTATGCACATATTTCCTTGGTCAGCTTGTACAAAGGGCTATTGGGCTGATGATTAATAATCTGAGATTTCTCTAAAAAAGCTTCGGTGTAATTGATCTGGAAGACACAGTGGTGTCGATTGGGTCATTGATTTTTAAACTTCACGTTCCTTTCCACACTACGCAGTTATTAATCAGTTGCAACGGCTCCACGGGAGATATGCTAATTAATAAACCCTTCCAATTAACTCCTTGATATATCCTTGACCCAATTATCATTACTGCAACATTTTTAAAGTCCTTCATCATATTGTACAAGTAATCCATAGAGTTCGATAGCCACCAAGAAACATGCAACACCATTATTTTTCAGACATAAGGGGAATGACCTCCATTTGGATAATATCAAATTTGGTCTCGGGAGGTTAATAAAATGAACAGGGGAAAGTCATTTCAGTCTGTGTGTTTACAGAGGTAAAGAAAGAGCACCTGAACTGAGGGGACCCCGGTTTGGGCATCAGGAGATATGGGTTCTTTTAATAAGACTCTGCGTACTCATGTGAACTCGAGCAAGCAAGTAGTTAATCTCTCTGGGAGACTCACTCCTTCGTGTGAAAAATGAGGGGAGTGCATGATATGATTTCTAACTCACCAGCAAACTTTGACCCAATCCTGGAACATCTTGTGTTCCCGCACCCCTAGAAAACTCCCGTGGTAATAGAGCTGGGGTCATCATTACCATTGCTCAGTGTTTTGATTCTTTCCAATAGATACCAACTGTGATGGTGTAAGCTGTGAAGGAATTGCCAAATTTGAATTTGGCAATACAAATATTGGATAGTCCATGGAGTTTTCCAGAGCACTAGAGTCTCCACAGCCAGAAACACAGACAAACATGCCACAGCACAACTTAGTAAGGTTATGGCTGCACCTGTTACCCCTACCCCCCCAGGATAGGACTTCTGGAGTCGCTGCTCATGTCACTTCCTCTACTGTATCCAGAAACCACAGGTTCTCCACTGCAGAAAGTAGATCAGGCTCCAAGACACTGGAGGTCTACACTGCACCCTCTCACTGAGGCTTAGCAGCGGTCTACACAGCACTCTTATGACTACAGGTACCTCTACCCCAGTAGGGGTACGTTTGGTACGGCTCAAGCTGGAGGGTTGGTGTAACTCATGTTGAACCTGCTTCAAAGTTATCACTGTTGCAGGCCCTTCTCAAAAACAACAATCTTCCCCAGCACCTGATAGGGGGTTGGAGTAGTATTTCTGGGTTCAGACTACCCTGGTTCCGAAACCAAAGAGCCATATACCGAGAGCAGTGCCCTTCCTTCTTTGTGTCAGGAGATGCAAGACGCAAGTGTGTTCTTTACTTTCAAGACGATGTCGTGCCTGAAGCTAATGTAATATTGTGTGTCAACTATGCTCAGATAAAAAAAAAATAAAGAAATTCCATTTAATTCAATTTAATTAAAAAAAAGTGATGTCACAGAATGTTCCTGATACCTGATACTCCTTAATCTTTGGTGGAACTTACTTCCCACTGTAGGGTAACAGAGTCTATCACTCCAAAACATGCCACTTTGGCAGAATGATTATTTTAAGCTGAACCGAACTGAGAAGAAACAGGTAGAAGAAAAGCTCTCTGTCCTCCCCTGTAAATTTGTAAGGTGTCCCCGTCTCCCCTTCTCTACCAGGAAGGACAGACATTAACTGCTGGAGACATCTTTAGGTCCTGCTCAGCCCAGAGATGGCACAGAGGAGTCTACACAGCCAACCTCACTAAACTAGGTCCCCAGACACTGGCTTCCCTATAATTTGCTGCTCTAGGAACTCAAACTTCTTTCCCTTTGTCTTGTCACCGCTCTACAAATGTGTTGTCACGTTCTAACCCCCACTGGACTACTCATCTCTGAGTGCGTCCTTGTGTATGCACAGTGCACGTGTTGGTAATCTCTGTTTTTCCCCTGGTAGTCTTCTGTCAGGCTAACTGGCGGCCGCCCCAGTCGAGAACCTAGGAGAGCAGAGGGAGCAAGATGGCCTAACTTGTCTACCTCATTATTTGTCTTTGTGGTAACTGTTCATGTGCCCTGTCCAGTCTTTCTCTAGTCAGGTCAAGCAATACCCTCCTGGTTGTCCATCTGCCTCTCACTTGTGCCTCCCTTGTCTGTCACCTAGGCCACAGATCCCCTTGTTGCCCACTGGTATCTGCCATTTCAGACTCCTGACACCCCCACAGGGGCTGGGACGCTCACGTTCTGCTCGCGAGCTGGCCCGCAGGACAGTGGACGCTGAGGTGGTCCACAAACACACACACGGGCCACCCTGGTGGGCTGAAACGTCCTAGGGCCCTTCCAGGACACAGAGCAGCTGGCAGGTTCTCTGGCTTTGTGTAAGAAATCCTTTCTAATGTGACTGCCTCCCGGCCTTGTCTTAGTCCTCGCCCCTTCCTCTGCCAAGGCCGTGCTGGCACCACCACCTCGGTACCCAGATGCTGACACTTCCTGCTTCCCCAGCCTCCCCAGGTAACTGACAAAACTGTATATCTTCGATTTGTTAAAGTGGTATGTTTCATATACACACAGGTTGTGAAATGATCACGATGATCAAGCTAATTAATACATTCGTCGCCTCACATAGGATGTTCTTTCTGTGGTGAGAACATTTCAGATCTGTCCTCTTAGCAAATTTCAAGGGCACAGCACAATACTGTTCCCTACAGTCATTGTGCCGTACGTTCGATCGCCAGCGCTTATCTGTTTGATAACTGAAGCCTCATGCCCTTTGGCCAACATCTCCCTCTTAGCAACCACCATACACACACACAAGAGAATATCATGACCTTAAAAAAGAAGGAAATCCTGCCGTTTGTGACAACAATAAGGCAGGCCCAGAAGGACAAATACTGTCTTATGTCACTTGTATGCGGAATCTAAAAACAGGGGCCTCATGGAAGCCATTGTTTCTTTTAAACTTTAAGTGGACAGACAAGGCAGAGAGCCGTTTACTCCTGTCATGCACACTGTCCATAGTTTTTTACACTGTCCATATTAAACGGCACTGCGAGGCTGAGCGGAAGCTGAACAGAGACACACTATTTTAATAGTGCACATTTGTCATCACTATTATCCTTCTTACTAATCCTTCTTACTACTACTTTAGGGTCCTTTCAGTGTTTCCCTTTCTTTTTCCTTTTTACACTGTATCCCAACAGGCAAGTCCTGGGGTTCTCTCTTTGACCTGTTTCCGAACGAGTATCCCACATCAAACAAGGGCTGTTCTTGCTTAGAATTTCCGCCTGAGTCGACATAGTGTGGCGAGGACCGATGCCGAGGAAAGTTTCCTCCTTCCTGCCAGAAAGCAGAGATGTGAACTCTGTTTGTTTCCAGACTGGCAGGGGGACAGAGACAATCTTTGTTTTTCCTTCCCCTCTGGAGTTCATTGGTGTCAGCCAGGCCTCGTTAGCCCCTATTCAGGTCCCAAGAGCCATTACTGCGAAAGTGAATACAGAAGAAACGTGCATTATTGCTGTAGTCTGGGGAGTGACAACCAACCTGAAAATGGCTCTTTGATTAGAGAACATGGAGAGAGAAGACGGGCAGACACTTGAGAAAAGAAGGACAGCTGGTCAAGAAGGACAGCGTCAGCAAGGGCCATGGTGAAGGGGACTCCGTGTGGCCGGCACAGATTTGAAAGGAAAAATCTTTTATCCAGGAAGATGGTCTTTTTCTTTCCTGTTACTTCTGTCTTATAGAATGGCAAATGCCTTGCATCCATTATAGAGGTCTGGCTTTTAGCCCCTATCCACTCCGCAAGCTCCTTTGTGTGAATACGTGACCAGGTGGTCAGCTTGCTGGATAAGTGGCTGCGGGGCCATTAGACCCAGGTGTCAAAATGGAGCCCCCCACCCTTGCTCTTCTGCAGCTGCTTTCAGTCAATCATTTTGCCTTGGGTGCTTGATTTACAGGAAAATACATTCACTGACACTTGACAAAGAAAACCCATGGAACCAAAGCTCCGAGAGGGTTGGGGCATTTCCTTGGAGGTCATTAGCCACTCCAAGGGCCACTCCAAGGGCCACTCCAGGGGTTTCCGAGTCTCCTCTGAACCCTTCCAAAAGTCTAAGAAGCAGCTGAGGATCCTTTGAAAAGCAAAATAGAATTTTCAAGGCAAACACAAAGACAGCAAATGCTCATTCATGGTGTTTTCTGAAGACGCATCTTGAAGGGTCTGGCCTCTGCAGCTCTCCAGTTCGGGGTTTCACAGGACAGGTGAGGTACTGGAAGCGGAAATGAGTGGCCTAGAAACATACAATTCAGATCAAATTTACTGCAGAAAAACGCAGCACCTGTGCCGGGCATTGAACACAGGTGTCCTGCTGCCGCATTGCCCTGCCCCTGGGACTGGGTAGCCCTGGCTTGGCCACTCAGAGGGGTCTTTCCTCAAACACGGTGTCCTCCCCTGTTGCCTTTACACACGTGGACCCTCAGCCTTCCTCACGCTCAGGCCCCTCTTGGATTGCAGAAACCTTATCCTCATAACCTCACGGGGCTGGACACAAAACCTTCAGCCTGCAACACTAGGGAATGGTCTTTCTATGTTAAGACTGTTTTTAAAATTATTTTTCAAAAAAAGATTTATATATTTATATATTATTTATAAATATGTATTATATATAAATATGTATTATGTGTATTTATATATTTATTTTAGAGTTCTATATATTTATATATGAATATATATAAGTTCATATAAATATTTATGTAAATATATAAGTATTTATATATTATTTATTTGATTTTACTTATATATTTATTCTAGAGGAAGAGCGGGAGGGGCAGAGGGAGAGGAAGGGAGGAACTCTCCAGCACAGAGAGTAATGTGGGGTTCAATCTAATGGCCGGCCCTGAGATCGAGGACCCCTGAGATCATGACCTGAGCCGACACTGAGTTAGACAGTCAATCGACTGTGCCCCCCAGACACCCCTATTTTCTGACTGTTCTCAATGGCCACTCTGCAAATGCATATGAAATCAGTCTCAAAATACCACAAGCCAGTGCTATGCTTCTTGTAAAGATACAGAGCCTGAGAAGAGGTAGAACCGAGGAGGTGTTCTCCTTGGCGTGGTGAAGGATCTTTGTACAGAAAATTTTTCCTGATAATAAAATTGCTGACAAATGCTTATACTCATTTATAAACCATGTTTTTCAGAAACTGAAATTCATTTCCTTTTCTTCCTCCCTCCAGAGGACTCTGGCAAAGTTAATAGAAAAAAAAAAAGAAAAACCATCTTGTAAGACAGAACCGATTATTCATTATTAATAAGACCTGAGAGCCAATGACCCACGTGTTAATATTTTAGTAAACTGCAAAGGTTTCCACATGCGCATTTATGAACTGTAAGTGCTTTGATTTTTGGCAAATGTTGCCCAAGCGATGAGAACAGAAAAGAAAAAACCAAGATAACAGGAACATAAAGACTGGGGGGAAAGCATGGTGTTTCTGAACATCTTCTCCTTTTGCAGTAAACCTGACATCTCTGTGATCACTGTACTTTGAAACATTACTAGAAAGAACTTATGTCCAGAAAATTTTATGATGTGAAGGATCAAACCCGTCGATTATACACCTACTTAAGGACGAGGACAAGTACTCACAGACATCAGAATGGTAACTTTCAAGGCATTAAGAAATGAATTCTTCCCTCTTATTACTATAGAAACAAGAGGCTCTTTGTTTATTAACGTCATAAACTTAGTCACGTACGCAGAATGAGAGTTACGCCAGAGACCTAAATATAGCCAGATATTGAATTAGAGTTCGCAAGCTCGGAGCAGGATTTCACGTCACTCACTGGAAGGTAGATATGGTTCAATTCAATTGTAGGTCATTCATTTTAATTAGATTGTCACGGGAAATTAAAGGATAGTTTCTGCATTAGCGCATATGCTGCTCCAAGACTTCAAATGAAATTAGAATTCTTATGGCATGTGGGGGAAATGTTTCCTGACTTAAAAGGTCAAAATTAGTGTCATATGGACTTTAGAGCAATTGGTATTCAATAGCGTTAAGCATTAGGATGATCACTGAGGATCAATTACGGGCAGACGGATAAACGGCTAAACGTCATTCCACTTTTATTTCATGTCATCCATGTTAGAACCTGTTTCCTTTCAATTTCCTAAAGCCTTTGTCTCTGGAATTAACTCTGGACGAGCGATTTCCTAGGTTTTCCTGTTTTCACGACAAATTCGAAAATATCTTTTATTTTTAATTTGAAAAAAAAAAAAAAAGTATTTATCTCCTAACCTGTCCTTGTGACTGTTAACAGATAAACTGAGGCGTATTAACACAATATGCCTTTAAGCTGATTGCTGTGAAAGTCGATTCTGATCCAAGGGTGCCAAATCGGACGCTGTTGGATATGCATAGCCAGCAGGGAATCGGGGAGAGACGGGCAGAAAATGTGCAGCAGAGCAAGGGAGTTATTGATGGGCTGTAGACGAAAGCGTCGTGGGTGGCTCGTGACAGGGTCCTGGGGACAAACCTCGGCCACCACAGCTTGAGATCACCTCTAACGGTCTCCTCATTCCATCTCACAGAGCTTACTGCCACTGTCGCAGGGCCACCTATTAAGGGAAAGTGTTGACCGGTATGTATTCGACGATCTCACCGGCAGGATAAAATAATAGAAACACATTACTAATAATAAAAATGGTAAGTATAAAAAATATAAAACCCAGGACCTCTGCAATGTGCCGGGGATTATCTCATTCACTGGGGAGTCCCCATTTTCATTCTGGCTCGTTTAAACCATTTGATCAATGATATATCTTATGTACGTACTTGCTCAAAACTTCTTTCAGGCAGTGATGCCTGATGGCTAAATTATTGTGACACATATTCCTTGCCCAAAATGTGGAATGGATTCCTGCTGAGGCCTGCACACTTCCGTCCCATAAGCTACTCATTTAACTTTTCTTTTTAAATCCTCATGGATTTATTTTAGAAATGAACTTGAGGCTGCATTTCAGCAATTCCACTTTCTCAGCCTGCAACGTGGGTCCTTTTTGGCTGTGGCAAGGGCTCAGCCTAGGGCCTCAGTTGAAATTCTTGCTAGAAACGAATGGAGTCATAATTATATTACTTAAAAATGAGTGGAGTGATTCTTAGCCAATGACTTCCTACAAGCATAACTAATCTAATGTTTCGCTTCCCATGCAATAATGGTTAAAATGCTAATTGTTAAGGCCTTATTAAGACTTAATTGTTATTTGCCTCAGATGGGCTCATTAATCATTAGCCATCTGACTTCCCCTTTTTGAATAGAGAATCTGTACTTTGTGGGACTGAGGAGGACCTCATGCCAGGGTCTGCCCCCCCTCCCCTGGTTTTCTCTCTGTCTTACAGTCTCAGATCTCAGGGTGCAAAGGAGGATGGGAGACATCATGGGTCGGGAGAACAAAGACCATGATGTTAGCACACTGTATGCCAACACACGTAGACCTTTCAATATTGTGCCTCGCACCACTGGGTTGGAGAGTGAGTGTGCGCAACACAGCCCCTCCTACAAAGTGGCCGACCTAGCAGAGCCCTTCTCCCCACTTCTTCCCAGGAACACAGAAGGAGGTGTGGTGAACAGTGCACTGCATTTCTGAGCACTCCTGCTCCAGTCCCCTGCAACCACACTGGGAGCCTGCCCAGCTCACCAGGACTCGTGTGTAGCAATGTGTTTCCTCAGCCCGGACTCTATAGTCCGAGGGGCTTCCAGTCATGGTATCGAGCTTTTTCACTGATGGACACTTTTCAGGGGAACAAAGGGATGACAATTTTTTTTGGTATAAACTCTCCCGATTCCGTCTCATCATTCCTTATCAGAGCCTTCTGCACCTCATCTATCTCTCTTTGCAGTGTTCACACCCAACAGATATTTGCAGACATTTATTATGTCTTTCCCTGGTCGTCACTTAGGAGAGTTATTCATACTGCATTCATTTAAAATGTCTTCATAAATCAGCGCAAACAGCTCCTTCGTCATCTTCATTGCTTTTCCCTAAACTCCTGTCAGGTCTTTGCATGTCTTGCACACACAATTAGGAATCCAAAGGCCAAATAAATACCCTAATAGATGGGTGCACCAGATTCACCAGGCAGCTCCTTTGATTTTTTTTTCTTCCGTGCTCAAGGTGACGGTCTTATGGTTGCAGTTTTAAATTTCATGAACTCCCTGAGAAGAATCTACCATCCTGTCACATTTGAGACTTTTAATCCCCACAATCACACGGTTGGTTGCCCAGGCAAGAGCTTTTATTCCCAGTTTAGGGATGAAGATGCTGAAACATAAGCCAAGGCTCGGGCATTACGGTTGGAGACAATTTTCATTGTACTTGAGTTCATTTCAGCATATAAAAGTATATGCAGTAATACTTTCCTAGTAAGTGGAATCACTTGAAAATATCTAAGTAAATTTAATAGAACCAGAAGATTATGAAAATGACAAGTTTTTATATTACTTCTTGGAGCCAGTGGTATTTCTGATAAAAATAGTTCGAGGCCACATAGAAGCCAGAATAGTTCTGAACCCAAGAGTGGCACAACTTAAGGAAACACCTTTCTTACCATTTCTTGACATAGGCTATTCCTTTTACTTTGATGCATGCCTTATGCCTTCAAGTTCTTGCCCTCCTCCTGGTGTGGACTGAATGTTTGTGTCCCCTCTCCTCCTTCATGTGTTGAAACTTAAGCCCCAAGGTTATGGTGTTAGGAAGAGGGACTATGGGAGGTGATGAGGACATGAGTCCTCACAAACGGGGTTAGTGTTCCTATAAAAGAGACTCCAGAGAACTGCCAGCCTCTTGTACCATGGGAGAACCCAGAGAGAAGACAGCTGTCTGCACCTCTAAAGAGGGCCATCACCACAACCCAAACACGCTAGCACCCTGATCTCAGACTTCCTTTACAACAGCCCAAAGAACTCCCACACCATCCCTGTCCCCAGATACTCACACACACATGCACACACATGTGCGTGCACACACACACATGCATGCCTGCAGCCTAAGATACATCACACTTGCTTTACATAGTGCAACCCCAGCTCGGGACGAGTTCGGAGGAACGGGGGGACAGAGAAACCAACACCTCACAAAGGGAGAGAAGACGAGGGTTTGAATCTTTGTTCTTCAGCCCACTGTGTCAACATTATTTTCTTTTTCTGGAAAATATTTAATAAATGGTTATGGCATAAGGTTAAGTAGAAGGAAATTCAAAGATAAACTTTCAAATCTCTGAGTACCTTGAGAAAAATTTTATTAAAAATTATAAAATTTTGAAAATAAACTGAGAAGTATCTCAGAGTTTATAGAGAGATACCTATAGAGAGGTATCACTCTATAATTCTGGGAATAATACATCAAGACGTTGCTGTGTGCACCAACTGGAATGCCCACACTTTGCTGGTGAGAGTGTCATTGGTACAGCCACCCTGGGAAATTATTTCAAAATATCTGTAAATTTGCACATATGCATGTTTTAAACCCAATCGATCCCATTCCTATGAATATACCTGACAGGTATGTATTCTGTTCATCAAAAGACATACAGGAATGTTTAGATCAATCCTATTTCTAATAACCCAATGCTAGAAATAACTCAATAACCATTCTACTGTGCCAACATTCATTATTAAACATGTTAGTTTGACTGAGGCATTAGTATCCAGAGATCTTGATTCAACTGCAAATCCCAAACTGCAGTAAGAGCCCACTGGTCCAGTCACAGAAAGGACAGGCAAGTCAGGGACCCAGTGGGACTTTTCCATGCTGTCGTGAGCAATAAGACACTGTTGTTGATGGTACCCAAATATCCTTCCTTTCCTTACTCTGGAAGAAAGCTGCATTTCATGCATCAAAGCAGAGCATTTGCATTTCCCAAAAGGCTGAGTAGTCTTGAGTAGTCTTCAGATAAGGATAAATGACATTCTCCTGGACATTCTACTAGCCCTTTGGATTTAGGTTGGAAAGGTCCTGACTGGTAAAAAGAGGCAGTAAAAAAGACAAAAAAAATGTAAAAAAGAAAAGAAAAGAAAGCTCTGTGTTTATTTACCTTGACTAATACCAGTAGGTACAGATCTTCTAACAATAACAAAAATACCTCCTGCAATGAGAAAAAATATTTTCTCTCTATATGGGAGGAATAAAAACACAACCTATCTGATATTTTCCTTCAAAAGTAACAGAAGCACATCTTTAATTCCTCTAGGATAAACCATTTTCAAACTAACATCTAAATGCTAAATTTATCCACTGAAATTTTAGCCAATTATAATTACTCTATACAAATAGCTTCACATCTTCAAAATGAGGACCTAAAACCCCCTCCAGCTGAAACACTACTTTTTCTGAACAGTCTCAAATTTTAAATTGTTAGCCCATAGTTACAGTGGTGATGAAAATTCCACATTGATATTCTGACAAATTAGCTTATGTAAATATAGTCCATTTTATTCTCTCTTCAAGTAAATACTAACACATAAACAAATAAAAATCCCTTTCATTTAAAATGTATGTTTGCACATGTGTGTGTTTACACAGAGGAAAAGGTGGCAGATGAAATTTTAAAATATATAGTATTTACACTGCAAGGGCATAGAAAGTTATTAAAACATCAACCCAGGCAAGGATATACTAGCTAACATAAAATAAATTAAAAATACGAACAGCTAATTGTTATTAAGCACCAGGCATAATGCTAAAGCTGTACTATAGTCATGCCTGACCATCTGTGGCAATGGCAGAGTGGAAATGTGGCTAGCTGGAGCTGAAAAGTGCTAGAATTGTAAAACACACATGGGTTTGGAAAACACAGTATGAAGAAAAAAAATATATCAGTAATCTTTATTTTCATTACATATCGAATGATAATACATACTGAGTTAAAGAAACCAAATAAACTTTACTTCATTTGGTGTTTTTTTTTCCTCCTGGTTTTAGCGCAGGTCCTAGAAAGTTTGAACTTCTGTGTGTGGCCGCCATCTTGTTTCTACAAGATGGTACTGTTCTTGCTTCCTTCACCGTCTCAGATAAGAAGCTCATGGGACAGGCTATGGAGGCATCCGCGGTCACAGCTGTCCTGAAGGCTGTGCTCAGCCCTCTACCTCTGGCCCCTGTGGCTCCCGGGCTCCCCACATGAAGTAAAGCCACAGTACTATAATCAACGCCGTGATTCTTTTAATCATGTAATTGTTGTATGGCAGTGTATTTTTTGTACTAGAATAATTGTGTCTGATTGCTGAAATCAGAATCAGACAACATAGACTCTAGTCATGCTTTGCATGAGATACCTGTGTCATTTCATAACATCTCGAGTACAGCTAACTAACACTGGTGATGTGGTTATAAATTGAACTCCCTCCATCAATACATCATCCTTAAAAGCAGCTCCTAGTCTCTCCAAGATTAACCTCTTTCTGGGACGACTGGTGACTTCCCTTCAGAGGAACCCTTGTATTAACAAGTGTGGCCTGGCTCACTGGGCCCAAGAAGACCGTTCCTCCCACATCTGCCTTGTCTGAGGTTGGCACTTCCCAGCTGAAGGATTGCTGCCTGCTGTGTGCTCCCTACCAAGGCCCTTCCAGGGAAGGCCCTGGCTGGAAGTTTCTTTGACGGACACGCAAGTGTGTTTTGAGCTCCAGAGCATGGGTCAGATTGGCCAAGGTCACTTTGAGGTTGTCCTGCAGTTCAGTTTTCCTCTCTGCTCAAATCTTCATGAATTTCCTCACACGTTACTCCTGAAAGTCCTTCCTGATAAAATCCTGTAAACAAATTTCAGTCTTTATTTTCTGTGGAAACAAATCTAAAACAGACAAAGTCAGAGTCACCCAGCAGTAGGAGATTGCTCAGGTGCATTGTTGAAAGACTTAAATATTGTCCTACTTGGGACACTGACCTCCCAGTACAGGTTGACTCTTCAAGGTCACCCTAAGATAAGATTGGCCTTCCCTACAGTTAACAGAATCCAAGAAAAAGCTGGGCGGTGCAGTAGCTTGGGAATGCCGTTCTTCCTTCAAAGATGATGGGAAGAAGGGAGGATTTATCTGCCTCTGCAGACACCTCATGCCAGGTTGCTCCATGTGGATGACATCTCAAAATATTCCAGAAACTTCAAGAATCTGGATATTCTCCTCAGTTGCCCTCTTCTGAGAATCACTATTCTATCAGGTGCTTTGGGCCAGTTTTCCACGATTGGAACCTGGCCATTTCTTTCACATATGTTCAGCATCTTATTTGGGGAGTTGTAAGCTCATACAATGAGGTAATGCCTGTTGCTCCAGCTTAAAGCATTGATTGCCATGTTTCCTCATCTTATGAATCAGAAACTGATTCCCTTGCTGACTTCTGTCAGAAGTGCAACCCCTCATGTCCTGCCTGGGAGTGCCATCTCTGTCATTTCTGGTTGCCCTCAACTGAGCTCCAGGGTGGAGAGGCACTCGTCCCATGAGATCCTTATCAGCAGTAAGTTATTTTGGTCAATCATCTGATTTGTCCTGTCTCATTTTCAGAATGCAATTTATACTCAGGCAGTAACATCCAGGCTTCCCAACACATTTTTCAAGAGGAGAAGGGGAAAGAGCTTTCTCACCAGAGCTGTTTAATACTGGCAGGGAAAGACCAATTTCACGACAGAGACAAGATGTCCTCTGTCCCTGAGACCCTGCCCAAGCAGCATCAGTGTGTGTGGTTTTCTGCAACCGTACGAGCTCACCAATGCTTAACCAGTGAACTTACTTGAGTTGTGTCCTGCCTCAACTGAAGACTAATGGGAAATTTAAAAGCCCTTTCTTTTTCCTAATTAAAGAAAGCTAGAGATCACTAGTCCAAGCATCTGATAATGAGGAGAAAATCACCAGAGTGGTTTCCACTTGTGTTTAGACACATGCTTACAAAAGAAGTACATGTTGATTCCGTTTCCACAGGCTTTAGGGTCTGGATTTTTTTTGAAGACAAACTCTGTCTCCTAGGAAGTTGGTCCCCTAAGGAGTGCTTAAGGCTAGGTCTAGAGTGGAAAGAAGATGGAGGACTGGACTACTTCAGGCAGTGCAGATGGGTTCCAGCAAAACCCATCCATTCTCTGCGAACTTCTCTGATCCTTGCCCAGTGAGCTTTCACACTGTGGCTCAGGCAGTTGCTCTCAGAGTGTGGTCCCAAGGTTTCTTAGACATAGCTATATATGCTCACCATCTTCTCCACCCAGTAAAGCATTTCCAAGGTTTGGAAGGTCTTTGAGTCCAATTGCTCAAGGCCACTGACATCAGCTATGGGAGATCCCTCATAACAGCATTGCCCTTCATCCTTTTGCATAGGCTAGAAACCTGGAATCATCCTACGCTGTTCTTTTTCCTTTGCTTAACACATGAATAAAAGCTCTCCTGATTTATTGCTCCTATATATCTCTCAGATCCATCAACTTTTCTTGATTTCTTCTGCTGCTACCTGAGTTTGAGCCTTCAGCTCTAGTTTCCCTGTTCCTTATCCACGACCCTTCCCCAAACTTCCCTCACTTCTAATCAGAACATCTGTCCCAAAGATGTTCAAGATACTTCTCCACTGTTTACAACCTTTCATGTTTCTTCATTGCTTTCAGAGAAAAATAAAGTAAAATTTTTCACTTCTGTCCCCTATTTGCTCTTTAACCTCACCTGGTGTCTTTGTTCCCCACCCCTCACTCCTGCAGCACTGGCCTTCTTAGTGCATGCCTGGGCACACCATGCTTGCTTCCACTGTGGGGCTGTTCTTCCCTCTGCAGGTGCCGTCCTAAAACCCTTAGCTAGTTTTTCCCCACTCATCCTTCAGACTTTAGGATACATATACATCCATGGAAGCATTTCCTGTCTTGGTGAGTTTTCTTCACCACCATACAATTTTACATAATAATTATTCTTTCCTTTTACAATATCCGTCACACCTTGTAATTCTACAGCATGGACAGAAACTGTAGGAATAATGTCAGTCTTCTCCACTAGACTGTTCTTCATGAGAGAAGGTAACAAGTCTGTCCTTGTAAAGTAAGTGTAACTAATGAACCTGATTCTTCTCCAAAATTCTACAATTCTGCCTTAAACAAATGTCTTAATACCAGTGATGTCTATGGGATATGTTCTGAAAGGCAAACAGAGAAGAGGAATTATTGGTCATAAGCATTACCAATACACCAGTTTCTCTCATGTGTCTAGAACCTGAATGTAGAAGAAATTAAAATGTTTGCACCATGTATCTTAGACATCATTTTACATTCAACTCGCAGATCTCAGATCTATTTTAACTAACACTTTGTTCCATTTTCTTAATCAAATTCACGTTTTTGAAAATTAAATTTGTTTCTCTTGTGCTTTCTATAGATTTCTAGTGGTCTTCTCAGGAGACTCTGGGTGACATAAACGTGTTAGAGTAACTTGTACACCGTCTGTGCTAACTATACTTTGTCCTGTGTCTTTCTCCCAGGATATCCAGCTGGCAGATTCCTTGCCTTTCAAGGCCTGGCTCAAGTCTCACCTTCTCAGTAAGACCGTTCTCTTCAACACCGTCTCTACCGAAGAATATTAATCTCCTTATCATGCTTTACCATTTTTCCTTTAACTTCTAACATACTACATAATTTACTTACTTCCATATTTATTATTTATCATCTGTCTCCCTCAGCTAGATTTGTATTTTATTTTGTGATCTATCCAGGCATTGCAACAGTGTATAACTGGTGCTTAATAAATATTGATCAAATGAATGATAAATGATTCTTTTTCAAAGATAAGTCTACAATTAATATATGAAATAAAACTCTTTTAAAAATTGTATCCTCCCTTTCTAATTTATTCAGGACTTTCCCTGAAACTCATATCATCTTTCATTATGTCCGTCCAGCATGCCCCAGCCATCACAGCTGGTTTCGTCAACTAGTAGCTTCTCTCTCATTAGGCTTGAAGGTTAGAGCCCAAACTAACAGATGCTTCACTTTTACACAATTATATATAAAGTCACATACATTTGCTTTTTAAACACTTGACTAAAAGAACAAGAGCAACCACAACAAAAAAACCTTCAGGATAAACCATAATGGTTTTTACATGTCCTCTAAGAGAGCATCTAACAGAGCCTATGTTAGCCAGCAGAAGATGCCATAACAGAATATCATAGATGGATGTCTTAAAACAACAGAATGTTATTCCTTACAGTTCTGGCGGCTGGCTGTCAGAGATCAAGGTATCTGCACTAAAGCTATCTTAGGGCCCCACCCTCATGTCTTCATCACCTCCCAAGGGTTCACCTGCTAACACCACCCCATTGCGGGTTAGGGCTTCAACAGGTGAATTTTGAGGAGACACCAACATTCATCCATAAAATAGTCTAATAATGCTTCTGGTAACTTCATTAGCTTGTTCTGAGTTTTCTACATTACTTTATAAATATTTAAGCAATATCTAATAATAATGAGGTTAGTTAGAGAGTCAGAGTAATTAAGATAAAGTCTGAAATCGGTATCTGAAATTGCTGATTTTGTGGTTTTGCTTTCCAGTAGGAAAATTGGACACAAGTCTTGGGTCATCGGGCTAACTTAATCGTCTATTCTGTACTCCTGATTTGTACTTAAAGCCACATCTCAAAGCCTCCAGTTAACACTCTCATTGTCCTCCTAGATGCTCATGCACGGCCATGAAAAAATCATTCTCCTGCTTTAACCTCTATAGGATCTCCATCTGCAAGCCCTCCACTTCACTACTAGGACCCAGAGAATGAAGAAAGATTCCGCAGGTCATCCAGGTAAGTTAGCAGATAGCCTTGTGGCTGGCACATGGTAGAGCCTAAGTATGTATCAGAATGAATTAAATCATCATTTTTACCATGCCTGTGCGAACTCTCCCTCAACATTTTAGCTAGGGATGTTTGAGAAACTTGATTCTGGTCATAAAAGAGAACAGAAGTCTGCTGGATTTGCTGACATAGAGATAAGGCTGGCAAAACTCACTTCTCTCTGTTGTGAACAAAGTAGTGATGCCTAACATGACCAAGAAGCAATGAGATGAAGGAAACTACAGGTATGGCAAAGATGCCGGGTCCCCTGTTGTCCAGCTGCTGGATCAACAGTGGCCATCGCACCCTCTCAGTGACTTCCTAGGAGCTGCTCACAGGAACAAAGCACTCCAAACAGAGACGGTCTTTATTCAGATCTAAAACACTATAATAAACGAGCCGGTGCAATTTAAAACCTCCTTAGTAAACAACATTACAAAGAAATACATAAAAAATAATTCCCAAAGTACTCTGAGATCATTGTTACCAAAAAGATTATAATCAATATAAGGGGGAGTATGTTGTAATGGACATAACATAACATAAGGGGGAGTAAGTTGTAATGGACATAACAGGAATCTACTTTTCACATCTATGTTATATCAAAGAGATTTATCACTTGTTAGCAAAGCAAGACAGGTTTACCACACAGTTAGTACCCATATTAATCATTAATTACCAGCAGCGACCAACGGTACTCAAAAACCTTCCCTGCTTGCCTAAATGATCATGCCCATCCTGATCCTTTTAGGGCCCTCAGCTTTTTTTGGAGCAGATATTTGAAGAAACAGTAAACCTTAAAGAAGTTTGAAAGCCCTGGGCTATGTTCTGAGTTATGATCAAGGTGTCATGGCTGCAAGTTTGTTACGAGGACTGTGATTCATATGAAGTTGTCTTATTGGAGAAATTATGGGTTTTTCTTTCTATAACTTTTGTTTGAATGTTTGAGTTTGAATGTTTGAGTCCTCCATCAAAGCAACTTTCCAAAACTAAGATTGAAAACTGGAATCAAAGTCAGAATGACAAGTTGGCACCATTTTATACGGAAATTCCAAACAGGAAGTAAGCCATTAAAATAGTGGTCGATGATAGCAGATCCGTTCTTTTTGGCTTAGGGGCAAATATAGGTTTCAAAAAAAAAAAAAAGAAGCAGAAGAACTTGCATGTCAGAAATAAGGAAATAAGAGCCAATTAAGGGAGTTCCATGAGTGCTTTTCTCTAAGTTCTCAAAGCAAATTTTGCAAATTCAAAGTATACCACAGTACATGGAAATTATTTATGTATGAGACCTTTCCCAAAGACTTAATAAATAAATGTGAGTTTAGAATGGGCCAGTTTTTTTATATTTCTGTATCCTTGGCTTCTGGCACAATGCCTAGAATATAGGTTTTCAATAAATGTTGGTTGAATAAATAAAAAAATTAAAACAGTGATCGATGATAGCAGATCCGTTCTTTTTGGCTTAGGGGCAAATATAGGTTTCAAATGTCTGAACTATACATTGCCTATGATCTGGCTTCCCTAAGACTGATGCTATGGTCTACATAAGGATATACAAGCATGTAAGTGAACTATACAGGGAGATTTTCAATGTTAGCCCAAACCACTTTGATTGTTGAGTATACTGATAGCTAAGTTGGAAAGGGAAAAATTTCTGCTCCCTTAGGAACCATTTTCCTTTGGTAATAATTAAAGCCAGCATCTTTAAATCTAAATGACTTATAAGTACATACACGGGGGGAAGGCAACCTGGATAAAATAAGATGAACACTGGCTTTGAAGAATCTGGGAGTTTCTATTGGTTCTTTGGTGTTTAAACTGCTACTGTTTCTATTGGTTCTTTGGTGTTTAACATCTCTGAACCTATTTGCTTTTCCAGAAGGCAGGAAAGCTCAGTGGAGTAGAACTTAAGCTTTAGAATCAGACATTCCTGCTCCTTCACTTAGGAGCTCTGTGTCAGTGACAATTCCAGTTAATCTTCTTGCTCATCTGTGAAATGGGGATAATAATACTTATCACAGTGTCGCCATGATGACTGACTCTGTAATGCACAAAGACCACTTACTAGTACGTAGTAAATAGAGAGGGCCCAGGAGAATGGTTGAAATGAGAACATGATGCCATGATAGTGTGTCAGTCTAGTAGTATGTATTATACTATATTTAAGGGTATTTGTTTCTCACAACTGTAATGGAGTATAACCATACTGTACTATCATTACGGTATTATAAAGCAGGATAGGATGTCACCGTTCAATTGAACTGTGAGGTGTGACGTGGGAATGCAAGCGACTCTCAAGTCCTTCCACCTCACGTTTATTTTTACCGTGTGTGTGAAGACAAGATAGTGTGCACTAAGAGAAGTTTCAGAAACGTCTTTCAGAACTGGTCCCTGTCTTCAAGGTGAGTCACATTCTGTCAACAGCAGGAGCAAAGAGACCTGGATAAGTGGTGTGGCTCATCCCTGAAGGAGGTGATCAGAGAAGATGTTGATGAGGCGAGATGCGGTGGATGGAATTCCCACCACCCAGTAGATCAGAAGGTGGCAACGTAAGGAAATGCCATGTAACGGTCTGTGGGTCAGAGGATTTGGTATAGAAGGAGTAAGTAGCTTGACTGTGACAGAGGGTTCTAGAAGAAAATAGGGGGCAAAACTAGAAAATTTAGGCTGAGATAAGAGTGTTGAAGCTCATAAGTCTTGTCATTAAAAATTCATATTCCGTGAGGTTTTCCTGGTTTAATCATAAAGGACTTCAAGAGCAATCATCACTGCAGTACCAGTGTGTAATAGAAAGAGCACAGACTCCTGAGTCAGGCAGATTTGATTGAAAACCTAGTGCTACTTCCTTTTAGTTGTGTGGTTTTAGACAAATAATTCCAGTCTTAGCCACACACACACAAAACAGGAGCACATGTACTACACGGAATTATAACGAGGATTGAATGGATTGGTAGATATCAATCAACACTAGTTCCAATTTATTCCATCTAGCAGGACTGTACATCTTTCCCTTGCAGTGCAGATCTGATGGCTGGACTGAGACATAAACAATAACTTTTTAAATGAGGAATTTAGAAACTTTTATTTGGGTTTAAAATGTTACATATTTATCAGCACCGGAGCTACAAAATGTGTAATGGACTGATTACATGCCAAAAGGGTCCCTTACTATATTTCTGCAGGGATGAATTAATTAGTATTTCAGCAGTGGTGTCCACAGCAGACATCTTGAAATCTCTTGAAAAATCATTGAGCCAAGCAACTCTGCCTGGGTAATTAGTCAAAAGTGGAGGTGGCTGGAGGTACAAGGCCACTGAACGTCAGGGTACCTCACTAAGGGGTCACCTTCTGAAAGAGTTTTGTGTGAAAACAGTTGTCCTCATGTTTCATAGTTTGATAGCAACACCAGCTTGAATTCACTTCAGCCGAGCAAATGATGAACTTTCAACCCATCAAGATAATGAAGTGATGGAAGAAAATCAACCCAACGATACCAATTACTTACCGATTCCTCTAGTCGGGTAATAGTTTATTAGTAAAAGCTTTAATAATGGGGAATCTTTTTAAAAAAAATATCCATGTGTATATATTTTCTTAAATTACATAAAACATCTAACAGTGAAAACAGACAATGGGCCAGGCTTGTTAAAATCTTATTGAACAAAGTTTAAGTGGTGAAGACAGATGCTTGACTATGGGAGAAGGACTGTATACACCTGGCACTCTGGAGAAGGGCTCAGGAAGAGCAGAGGGCTCTGTGATGCCAGTCAGCTCTTTGAAGTATGAAATCAATTTCAGCAAGAGGGATTTAGCATCATATACACTGGCTGTAGTTAGCATCCACCAGAAATAAAGTTAAAACAAAGACAACAAGTACATCACTTGGGTGGGGCAGGGTCTGCAAGCCCCAGAGTTTCATCTCCTTTCAGAAACTTGCTTTGCTGGCTGGCACACACTAAGATTCATTCAGGCAATGATTCCTGAAGTGACAGGAGTGGAGCCAAAACTGTAAACAATGCAGTAAGTTTAAGTGTTACCCCAGTAAATCTTTCGGGGGGGGGGCGGTTTAAAAAAATGTTACTTAAATCCTTGGGCCAAAAGCTATCTACTCTTTATTTAAATTTGTCAACTTAGCAGAAGAAGAAAATGTTGGCATTCTAGCTGTTGCGAGAAGACAGAGACAGAGTGCGAAACCAAGGAGGGAAGGGGTGGAGACTGGCAGGCTGCAGTAGAAACACACACCCACAAAGTTGTGCATCTCTCCCACGTCCATGAGAAGAGTCTCATGCGACTAGCTTGCTGATTCCAGGAAAGGACTGAGAACTTGGTGTGGGGCTGAAACACCCCAGTGGAACCCTGGGGGATGACTCATACCTAAGAGACAGAGACATGGCAGAGCCCGTCAAGATCAGCAGCTCCAGCCAGCCAAACCCTGCCTGTCTTCTGAGCATCAGCTCCCGTGGAAATATGTGATAGTATGTGACTGTTTTAAACAATGAAACCCAGGGATGTCTTGTTAAATGGTATTTTATGACAATAGCTAAATGACTCATAGGCAAATATCCAATACTATGAGACTAATCAAAACTTTGGGTGCATCTCTAAGTTTCATGAAATAAGTACACAAATACAGTGCACTTATTTAATAGGAAAATTTTGAGGAATATATATGAATAGTTGAGAAATAAACATATATCTTTAAAACATCCAATATAATATATAAAAGTAGCAAAATATTTCAAAATAACAAGGTAATTTGATTTTCATGTCCTAGAAAAGCATATATGTATAAAAGACATAAATGATGAAAATATTAAATGTGTCCAAATCAAATAAAGATAATTAAAAATAGAGCCCCTTGGTCAGTATCACTTTGTCACTTAAAAAAAAATCTGGCTTAAGGAATCTCCACACTGTTCTCCAAAGTGGCTGCACCAACTTGCAATCCCACCAACAGTGTAAGAGGGTTCCCCTTTCTCCACATCCTCTCCAACACACGTTGTTTCCTGTCTTGCTAATTTTGGCCATTCTAACTGGTGTAAGGTGGCATCTCAATGTGGTTTTGATTTGAATCTCCCTGATGGCTAGTGATGATGAACATTTTTTCATGTATCTGTTAGCCATTTGTGTGTCTTCATTGGAGAAGTGTCTGTTCATTTCTTCTGCCCATTTTTTGATATGATTATCTGTTTTGTGTGTGTTGAGTTTGAGGAGTTCTTTATAGATCCTGGATATCAGCCCTTTGTCTGTACTGTCATTTGTGAATATCTTCTCCCATTCTGTGGGTTGTCTCTTTCCTTTGCTGTGCAGAAGCTTTTGATCTTGATGAAGCATAAACAATGAATTCTGGAACACGGAAAATAAATTTAAAAAACAAATAAAAATTTTTTAAAAAGATCGTAAAAAATCTGGCTTACAAATAAAGCACGAAAATGTCAAATTTTTTCATTTGGATTAAACTCTTTTATTTATTATGAGATACATACATGGTATCCTTGAACGTAATTTGTTAAAACTTCCATTCCTGGAGATATTTAATAATTTATATAGATGCATGATGATTTTACATTTGATGATCTACTGAATAAAGCTCTTATAGCACAGATGTTTTATTATTAAAATCTGCATGTGGTTCATAAGTTTTCTGAGTGAAGTACATCACAATCAATGACCCAGCTAGATAGTCCCATATACCTTCTAGTTCTGACAGTCTAAAATCTATTCAACTACTTCAGATACATTTTTTTTTGGATTAACCATGAAAAATGAATTTTACTCTTCCATGGAGAATGCATCCACCCACTTATTGCTCCAAGTCAGAAAGGATGGACAGGAAGGGGTTTTGAGACACTGAGTTAACTCTAACAAAATGTTTTTCTTTATTTGCCTTCATTATCTATTTAGATTATCTAGTGATAATGCATAAAATAAAAATGTCATCGATTTTCAAACATTGGCCCAAGGAGGTCTTATTTTTAAGACAAAACTGTCATCTATACAAACTGGTGTAAAAGCCCCCAAAGAAATATTAAATAAGTTATTCCATCAGGCATTGTAGAAATTATTACTGACATGTACATTTTAAAGATCCTTGCTTCTTTATTAAAACAAAAGTTGCTTAACTGAGAGATGAGAGTTTTTGCATACCCATCAATAAATAACATTTTTACTTGCTCATTCCCTCTTGGAATCTGAATGCTTGTTTCAGAGTACCTGGGAAACCCTTGACACTTTCCAGATTGCAAGATTCATGAAAATGCAAGCTCATCTAGGGGCTACCATGGGCAAACCCATGTTCTTGCATGTCTGCATTATAGCCTTTCCTCTTTTGTTCATGTGTGGAATCTCATTTTGGCTCTAGGAAATGTCCTTTACTCTGTTTTGTGCAGCCTTACAGACACTTCGACATGTATGGTCAATGACCATCTGATTCTTCTCCAAGGAATCTGAATTTCTTCGCAGGACAGGAAGGGAGTGAGAGCTGACGGATTCATAGCAGTGCCCCGCTAAGGGTGCCCACCAGTGCTTGCTGACCTGGTTCTGATTTTTCCAGTTATTCATGTTTGTCTTCAATTTGATGAGCTATGTAAGCTGACATCTGTCTGCCTCTAGAAACTTAATTACAATGTCTGCTCCGTTTCTCATTAAACGCCAGCCATCTCAGTCTTCTATTCCTTCCCCTCAGGGCCTTTGCACTTGCTCCTTACTGGGAGCAATGCCTGCTTTTCAGCTGTCATTGCCTCCTTTTCATCCTGTGCACCCTACTTCAAACATTACTTCTCAGGAAGGCTTCTTCTCATTGTACCATCTATAGCAAATGTCACCCGGACACCATCTCTGTCATTCTCTGTGACTGGCTCAGCACATTATGGCCTCAGACTAAATCAAGCCCACCACCTGATTTTTTCTTAAAATAAGCTTTTTTTTTTTTTTTTTTTTTTTTAATGCAGCTATACCCATTGCCTATGGCTGCTTTCATCTTAAAATGACAAAGTTGAACAATTGTTAACAGTGACAGTATATCTTGTAATGCTTAACATATTTTCCATCTGGCCTTCTAAAGAAAAAAAATTGCTGACCCCTGCTTTATAATGTTATTCTGTTTATTTCTTTATATAACTTATCACCATTTGCAATTATCCTGTTCATATTTTAGTTGATAAGTATCTATTCCTACCCAGCACTGAGGAGTTATGGAATTAGGTTACTTGTCTGCTTTTAATCAGTTATGCATCCCTAATGCCTAATCCAGTGCCTGCTGACATTGGAACTCAACAAGCATTTGTGGAATCGGTGGATAAATCAATGAATACTTCACATCATCATGTGCTCAATGAGTAGTAGCAACAGAATCTCTAGGATTCAATATGCACCACGGTGAAATGTCCTCACGTTCCTTGCTAAGGGAGACCTGCTTTTGCTATGTCTGCCTTCTTTTGCAGCCATATTCTAGGCATCAGGAACAAATTCACCCCCGGTACAGTTACTGGAGCAGGAGTGGGCATCCAGCCCAACAGTAGGCAGTAAGCGGACCAGCCAGAATTCTAGGACTACAGGTATAAAGATGAACTAGATCACAGGACCCATGAGGCATATTTTTTTGAGAATTTGAAATTGCAAATGTGGCTCAGGAATTGTATTTGTCTCTTTGAGAGATGCCTGAATGAGACTGAATTCTGTGGTCTTGATGCATTCTTGCATTAAACCCACTTTTTATTTAAGCTAGTTTGAGTGTGTATCTGTTACATCCATCCAAAGCAAAAAATTAAAACACATCTAAGTTGTACTGAGCGAGACTACACGTAAATAAATAAATAAACCGGCTGAATAACCAAATCAACAGCATTCTCATGGAAAAACAGAATATGTGCCTTAAGAAGGAGCAGTGACTTCAGTCCTTCTCATTGTCAAAGAATACTTCTTTGTTTTTCTTTTTTTTATTAACATATAATGTATTATTTACTCCAGGGGTACAGGTCTATGAATCATCAGTCTTACACAATTCACAGCAGTCCCCATAGCACATACACTCCCCAATGTCCATTACCCAGCCACCCTATCCTTCCCCCTGGCACCCCAGCAACCCTCAGTTTGTGTCCTGAGATTAAGAGTCTTTTATGGTTTGTCTCTCTTGAAGCAATTGGTACTAACCAACTACTTAAAAGTGCCATTATCTATCATTAAAGAGACTAATGGTAGGAAAATCCTAACATGCTTATAGTAGCATTTTTGTTTTATCATTACAGAAATAAAATGATCTAACCATCTCATTTCTTTTAAATAAAGAAGTACAAAGAAGTGTGGTCTCATTACTTTTTTTTTTTTCTTTTTGGGAGTTGCCCTTCCTACAGTTAATGTCAAAGATTAAATGAGTATGGCAGTAAAATAAAATTCACTTAATAAAAATGTATTAATTAAGCACCCAATTTGTGTTCCATTTTCTTCTTGTCCCTAGAGATTTATCAATTAATAAAACTGTCAAAAATATATGTGATCATGGCTGTGAAATTGGGTCATGTACAACTCATATCATAGAAACATTAAAAGACATTTAGATATTTGGGGGAAAATATAAATTGCAAGACATTTAAAATCAACAATAGTCTGAGCAAGATCACCATGAATGCTAGATAGTCTAGAAAACAATTAGTATAAGAAAACTTGTCATTTAACATTCAGACTCTCACTAAAAATAAACCAGAACAAAATTTTGTTCTATTTCTCACTCTTTATTACTGTAAGAATATGTTCTGAATATTTTATATATTATCCTACAGGAGAGAACAGGATTTTGTTCCTATTGCATTAACAATGCTTTCTGTTTTTTGTTTTGTCATCCAATTTGCTTTTATTTCAGATATTTACCTCATATCAAAAATCTCATGTCTTTTTTTCTAGTTCTTTTAGTCTTTTCCCTATTTCTTATATAATCCTGTTGATTATTTTCCCAATTTTCTTTGCTTTCTTATGTTTATGTATTCTTGAAATCTGCTTTGATCTACATTTTTATCTTTCAGGTAATCTTTCCTTTTCCCCCCCAAATTAATTAACTTTATATTGTCTAAACACACTGCCCTCAGACTTGTTACACTGAAACAGAACTCATATATTTTGTTCAGATATGGCCCTTCAAAGAAAAGTAATTTCTATGTGCTAAATTATAATCATTTATGACAGTAAAAACATGATAACAAAGTATTTCTAAACCTATAACACAATTTTGATGGGGATCCAGCAGCTTAAAAACTAGACCATGAATCAAGTTCAAATAGTAGTCATCATACAGCAGAACTCCATTTTGTGGTCTACATGTGAAATCCATCTATTTTTAACCTGTGATCTTCCATTGTGATCAACAATGCTGATTTAGATTGATCTGATGTACATGTACATCAAGTCAGTGAAAAGAGGTATCCAAATGGACTAACAGCACAAACACACTCTTTGAAGGTGTGCAGAAGACCAGGGGCACAGGCAGAGTATGGGTGGTGGGTCAGGGAAGGCTTCCTGAAGGACATGACTCAGGAACTAAGTCCTGACTTTGGAGTTAGTACAATGGAGGAGAGTAAACACCAAATGGGAGAAAACAGGGATGTGAGACTATGGTAGATTCCATGAAATGAAGTCAGTTCAGTGAGTCTGGAGAATGTGGTCTCCATCTGGGAGTGACAAGAATTCTAGGACCCAGATTATGAAAATCTCCCTGTGCCACAGAAAGTGTCCTTTCCTGCAGAAGGAAAGGATCCAGTGAAGTGTTTTCAACAGGAAGAGTTGTATATTAAAAGAATAGTGGATCAATAGCAGAACTGAGGAAGGAGACAAGATGCCCCTCAACAGATGAATGGATGAAGATGTGGTTCTTTGTATACAATGGGGTATTCCTCAGCCATCAGAAAGGATGAATATCTACTATTTACATTGAGGTGGATGGAACTGGAGGGGATTATGCTAAATGAAATAAGTCAAGCAAGGAAAAACAATTATCATAGGGTTTCACTCATATGTGGAACACAATGAATAGAGCAGAGGACCACAGGGAAAGGGAGGGAAAACTGAATGGGAAGAAATCAGAGAGGGAGACAAACCATGAGAGACTCTGGAATCTGGGAAGGAAACTGAGGGTTACAGAAGGGGGAATGGGGGGGACGGGGTAATCGGGTGGTGGGTATTAAGGAGGGCATGTGTTGGGATGAACACTGGGTGTTACATGCAACTAATGAATTGTTAAACACTACAACAAAGACTTATGATGTACCATATCTACTGGTTAACTGAACATTATAAAAATATGAAATAAAATGTATCAGAAAAATCATCAATTATTACCTATATATTAGTATTCAACATATGGATGGATACTCCGAGAATGTTTTTCTCTCTAGTTTGCTGTATTTTTTGTAATGAGCTTATCTCTGCTTACAACAGAAATGTAATTTATCAATAAAAATATTTGATGGACTACTATTCCGTAATTAAAAAAAAGAAAGAGTGCTGGAGAAAGGCTTTAGTTTCTAGTCAGAAGGCTGATAGGTTGGTACCAAGATAAGAACCAAGGAGGAGCCGAGAGGCTCTGAATGGAGCAGGGTGCAGGCTTGGAGTAGCAGGTGGAAAGGAGGCTGTCTGCAGGAGGCTGGCAAGTGTTGGGTTGCGCATCGTGAGAATGCCAAGGCTCCAGGACAGTCCCCAGGCATCTGCATTTTTCCCTGCTTACTCACTTTCTTTTGCTGTTTATTTCACTATTCCTAAAGTGTTTATTACCTCAAGTACACATTGTACTTGTTTGATTAATTATCACAACAAGGACTGCTTTGGACCCTTTGCCAATCTTCTCCTTGCACTTGTTAATGAAGATCTACTGCTTATGTTTTTATTTTATTTTAGAACTATAAAGATGCTCTCTATGCATTCTCATCGCCAAACCCGAACATATTGGCAATCTACTTGAAATATATGCCTTGGGAATTAAGTTCAGTGGGGAAAAAAAAAGAACAGTAGGAACTGGATGGCACTTGGATAGGCACTGGGAAATACAACAAGGAGGAAACCACGTTTAAACAACGTATCTCCATCATTTTAATGCATGTTCAAGGCTTTCCCTTGTAAGTCACTCCCACCTACTGTGTGAAGCTAGTTTGGTCAGGCCCTCCTGCTAAATATCAGGTTAAACTCGGCCTGACTTTCTTGAGATACAGGCATGTGTTTTCCTGCTTCTACACGGTGAAGGTTGTGGACTGGGAAATGGAGGTTGATTAAATGCTTTAATGTCCTTGGCTGTATACTTGTGAGGTTGTTTGCCAATGGTTTGGTTTTCCCGCTGTGCAAGTCTCTCTCTAGATAGACATAATGTATGTATTTCCCATAAGGCTACATTTATCACTAAGTTAATTTACTTTTAGAAACCAGATTGTCTTTAAGTTTCTCAATTTATTCCAAATGTCCATCTACTTTCTTATTTGCTACATTGCCTTGAGGAGCTCTTTTTCTGTATCCATAACCAACTGCATCTACATGACTTCCGGCACTCACCAGGTTTAAAAAAAATACTTAAAACACATATGAATATATCTATAGCATTAAAAAGTCCCATTAACTTGCTCTTCCACTGATTTAATTAATGGTGGGAATAACATGTATGGTTCTCTAGTACCTCTTTTACATTTAGTGGATTTCCCTTGGGAAGAAAGTAACAGTATGGCTAACATGAATTGATTATTTTTTATTACACTTCATATTGTCAATGTCTTTTTTTTTCTAAATATTTATTTATTTGACAGAGAGAGATCGCAAGTAGGCAGAGAGGCAGGCAGAGAGAGAGGAGAAAGCAGGCTCCCTGCCAAGCAGAGAGCCCGCTGAGGGACTCGATCCCAGGACCCCGAGATCATGACCTGAACCAAAGGCAGAGACTTAATCCAGTGAGCCACCGGGCCCCTGTCAATGTCTTAAATGATAATTTAGATGCATCTCAAAATACACAGAATGTGAAATATTTTTAAAACATAAATTTCCTCCTATCATGCGATGGAGTGAACAGAATTATTTCCTATTACAATTTTGAAAAGAATCTTTATTGTAGGCCCTGAAATAGGAAATATAGTTCATGATCCTACTGTCTAATAAAGATCACAGTTGGCTGACTGTATAACATCTTGATTATTCGTTCTTGGCAAACTTCTCTCTAGGGTGCTATTCTAAGGTTGTGAATGTCTGCACCTTGAGTACTGTAGCAGCAAACATGATTTTACACGAAGTTTTTCTGGCATCAATAAAACATCAATGCTTAAAACTGACTTGGAGAACCGTAAGATTTTAGAAGATCTCTACTACCTCAAGATTTTATTGATGTTGCTAGCAGTCGGAGCACTTAATGATGACCTATTTATGAGATATTAGGTTAGGTAATACATAAATTTATAGAAACTGGTGACTTATATTCTTAGCCATATTCATTCCATGAATCTAGACCCAAATATAGACTCGTTTTCTCATGAAAATTCACACATGTTTCTCTTGTCTGTGTGACAAAGTTCAATTTCCAATTCTGAACTCACTAATGTACTACTTAAAACTTGTGGGGTGCCTAAGTGGCTCAGTTGGTTGAGCTTCTGACTCCTGATTTCGGCTGAGGTCATGATCCCAGGGTGGTGAGATTGGGCCTTGCATTGGACTCTGCGCTCAGCGTGGAGTCTGCTGGGGACTCTCTTCCTCTCTTTCCCTTTGCCCCTCTCCATGCTCATGCTCTCTCTCTCAAATAAATACATATTTTAAAAAATCAAAAACTTAACCTGTGGCACCAAGATCCCAAGTGATCATTCCCAACTAGAACACTTATCTTCTTCAGAAAGAGACAATTTAATTGGGGGAAATAGTATATACACACATAAAAAAATTATTAGACATAAAATGTAAATTTCGGTACAAGAAAACCATCCTCAACTGTTTCTGGGGGTGTGGTCTGCACATCCCCCATGGTCTGTGAAGAGATCTGGAACACAGCATGACGTCTCATTTTATTTCAGCGGCTGTGCTTTTACTAGGTATGTATACTATATCTAGGAAGGGTAGTTCAGAAACATCAAAATTAAAGATGACTTTATGTTTCTGACCCCCTCAGTCTCTATTCCAACTCCATGAGTAACAGATCTTTGTGGATTTCAGACCTGAGTGGGTTTTTGTTGTTGTTGTTGCCATACTCGAATATTTATCCCTTCATCTCCTTGGTGTCACCGGGTCCCCCAGCCTTGCTTTCAGTTCAGGCTCTCTCATTCAGCTCCATGCTGCCTTTATGTTCTCAAATTTCAGCACATTTCATGCTTCAGAAATGTTCAATGGATTCCCGTTGAAATAATGATAAAGACAAATGATTTGTTTGGTGTTTATGTCAGTCCATCATTTGCAACCAGCATCTTGTAATTCTGCTGCACTGGATTCCACTCTTTTTCCTTTGGTTCCACTGTGCTTTGGCTCACCTTATTCCCTCACCCCCAAAACACCATCTTCTCTTTCTGTTTATTGAAATCTGATTTAATCATCATACTCCAGTTTAGATGTCATCTTCTGTGAATGTTTTCAGAATCTCTCCTCTGGCATTCTCCTGTTCTGTGTTTATCACCTTACAAGAATATTTTCCTCCCTGTGTTGTATTTTGCTGATACATGGTTACCTCCTCAACTAAATTATATTTTTAGGTAAGGACCATACATTATTCTCAATTCGTATTTCCCATAGTTCTTACTGAATATTGGATGAATGTATGAATAAATGAATGAATAAAAGATTGCATTGTTATTGACAATAATGAAGGACATACAAATGTCTGAGAAAGCCCTGAGCCAGGTTAGAATCTTGAAAATTACATGCTGCAGTCATTTGGAAAATAGTCAAGTTATAGATTAAATTGATAATAAATCCTAGACTACATTGATAATAATAAAGTTGTGGTAAAAGCAGATTTATGAAATACTCTGAAATATCTTAACTCTCAAGAGTATGCAAATTCCTAATTTCTATAATTGGAAAGCGGTTTCACTGTAGAATTGATAGAGATGAATAGACATAATTCCAAAATATTTCTTTATATTTTTCTTACAGATCTCAATAGATGTTAAAGTGGTTTTGTTCAGCAAGATAAGGTGTTTCATAAAGGCAAAATAAGTACTTTCTTCTACAGTATATTTTATTTGAGTTAGGGTTGGGATATCCCATTCTTTTAAAATCAATGAACATTTATTGACTATCTGCTAAGGCTAAAACACTGTGCCAGGCAGAGCAATCTGGTGGCAAACAAGACAGAGTTTCTGCTCTATCCTGGCCTTGAGGAATACAGATGCAGTAGCAGACTCCTCATGTCCAGTAAATGCTGTAATAAGGGTTAGTGTTCAGAAAGTTAGGACAGGATTTCTGGAGGAAGCGAATTCTGAGAGAGCTAAGTCATTAGGAGTTAATCATATTAATGAACAAATAATCCTCCAGAGAAGAAATCATTTTTATGGGGGCCTGATGTTGAGACAGAAAGCAAAATACTATGGACAAGCAGAAGGTCTTCAGTCCCGTGTAGACAGATGGGAATGAGTAAAACAGAAATTCTGAGCCAGCTTGCTCAGAATTTGAACACCTTGTGGGTATTTCAGACACCATTCTGAAGACACAGGCCAGTGGCACATATGTAAATTCACTGAAAGTGTACTGTGGCCGTGAATGGGAGGGGGAGTTGTGGAAAGATTAGAAGCAGGTGCCATCATGGGGGGACAGAACCTGGTTGGTGTATGATGTTGATCTGAAATGGTGACAGTGGTGGGGCAGGTAGAAAACAGGTTAATAGAGCTGAGAGACAGTGAAGGGTTCAGCTTCAAGCAGATACAGCTACCGATTTTCATGTTAAGTGTAGAGGGAAGAAAGTGGGTCAAATGAGTATCACCAGGACTTGCAGGAGGACTTGGGTGAGGAAGGGAACCTTCACTGTTCCAGTTCACTAATGTCTGGGGTTATTTGTTATTGCAGCATGGCAAGGACCTTTCTAACATATAAACCATGAGGAATAATATATACATGTGTCTCTCCCCTCACAGCCCTTCACCAATAGCTGTCATTAAGTAGCTACGGGATGCATTTCTGAAAACCAACATCGATATTATTGCTACTGAATTTCTAAGTAAAGCTACACAGGGAGGGGAAAGACTTGGGCTGGAGAACACCAAGAAATTATCGTACCCATTCTTCAGGTGGAACAACGTGAGATCCTGGAGGGAGCGCAGGTAATAGAAATTGTGTGTAGAGTCTTTCTGATTTCTGCAGTTAGGTCATCAATAAAGGTGCTTCTTATAGTGAATAAACCACACCCTTTCCCCCCAAAAAACAACCCAGTTGGATTTCTTGTTACATATGTATAAGGTATATATAAATAAATGTGTGTACAAGTCAGTATATAAATGTGATATAGGTATGCACATATTTGTATTATGGAAGGCATATTCATACATTACAACACTGTTATTATGTGGCTGTGGTTGCCTCAAGGCAGGTGGGCAGGCAGACATGGGCTGTGTAGCCCTTATGGGCAGGTCTGAGAACCAAGCCACTGGCCAGACTTCTTCCCAGCAGCAAAGCCAGCACTGGCTTCCCACTTTAAGCTTGAGTGAACTTAACAGGATGCAGCAAAGGCTTTCTTTTCTCACCATCGTGACTAGGGTGTGCATTTACACCGACGTTTTCTCTGCATGCCTCTCTTCAGTCCAACAGGGCCAGTGAAACCGCTCCTGCATTCCATCCTCTCAGCAAGTGGACTGTCTCTCTCCCGCCCCTTTCTCTATCCCAGGCTTGCTCTTACTATGCACAATGATGCTGCGACCACCACCAACCAGAAGTTACAGTCGACCCTACAACTGTCGCAAGCAGGACCTGGGGGTCATAGGCACTGTCAGGGATAGTAAGCCATTTCCTCGGAAGAGGAGGTGAAGCTTCCTTCAGGGGAGTCCCCTTGTCCCCATGTACTCAAAGTCCATGAGCCAAAAGGATGTGCAAAGATGCTTCAACATTTCAGGGCTGGTTTCTTGGTTCATATTCAACTCAGGTGCTTAGAAACAGGGACCCATAATGATGCCGAAGGGCAAAAAGCCCCTGAAGGGAGGGGGCATCCCTGACCATAATGGCCAATAAGGTGTAACCCTAGACTTTCTTTTTCGTGCTTATATTCTTTCTTGTTGTTGGCCTTGTGCTGGGCGTGCTTACAGAAGATGTATTGTGTTTAACTGCTTACTAAAAATGGAAAACCCTGTACGTAAAAGAAAGGAGAAGAAAAGAAACCCGGTGAGAGAGGGCTGATGTGCAGATGCTGGTGAGACAGGGCACAGTCTGGACAGTCACGCACCAGGCTCACGGCTCTGTGGGTGCTGGTGAGGTTGGCGGTGGGGGCCAACCAAGACACTGGTGTTGGGGGCTTGATATGTCCCACAAGACATATTTTTTTCAATTCGTAAGTAAAACTGATTTTATTAATAAGGATATTTCCACATGTCCTGAGCAAATAAGTAATGAAGTCCAAGGAAAAACAACCCCACATATAGTGAAATGAAAAGTATCCCAGGATGACAAAAAATATATATAAATATGTACACCCATAATCGCTGCTGCCCCAGAGAACCTATTTTCCTTCTGATCTTTCTTAGATAACCTCTTCTGCTTCTTGGTAGGATTCTGATCCTCCTCAAGATGAGGGGTACTTCCTGCCAAAGCACGGATGTCGCTGAAGCACGTGAAAGCTATAACATGGTAGTAATAAGAAGAATAAGGATAAGAAGAAGAATCAGAAAAAACACTGAGGTGAATGTGAATTTGAAGTTAGTTTGTCTTCCATATAAACTATGATGTACCTTAATCCATGTGAGATGATGACAAAGCTAATATTTGTGTGTGTGTGTGTGTTTTAAGGAAAATAAAGTCAGTAAAGTTCCTTTTAATTTATAAATGAAGATGTCTTATGGATCCAGCGACAGCCTACGGAGGGAAAACACTGCTCTCCCTGTCCACTTCGAGAGTGGAAGTAGGTTGGCTGGCACGATGTCCACTCTTGATAAGGGCAATGAATCACAACCAGGATTTTCCTTGTACTTTACTTTTATGAAACATACTGTAGGAATCAGCTATTTTTGACTTTCATTTGCAAATAAATATGACATTTTAACATTGCCAATAATGAATCTTTCTGAAAGCTATAATATAATCTAAAGGGTCAAATTTCTTGTCAAATTCAGTGAAATTGAACTGAAAAAAAAGTCATATTTGAAAGGAAAGTAATGAAGAAATGCAAAAGTGTAACAGTGAAACTACACCAGACTTTATTGTTTTGCGGGCACTATTTGCATTGATCGTCCTAGATATGTAACTCTGTTCTGGGTTCTCTCACTAGTCAGAGAATGGATCCTCACCGTGACTATTTCATGGGAATCTGATTTTCCTTTAAGGCTTGGACCCATTTTTCTTCTGGCTTACTTACAGCTTTCACTGGTGATAAAATACGTTAGGGTTGGACATATAGTAGGTAAAGCAGTCTCTCCCAGCTCTTGGCAGTTTGATAAAATGAGCTCAATTTTCCTACTGGTTTCTCTCTAGAGACAGGCAGCACCAACTCGGTTTTCAACTAGCACGGGGATAGTTTGTATCCAAAGACTGGTCTAGTCATGGTGATGCTTAAAAAAAAAAAAATTAGAATAAACAATGATAGAAGACCTATTTACTGTGGGGATATGAAATATTAAAACAGAAATCTGGGTAATTTAACATATCGATTCCTGTTAGACAATGAAAAAAAAACCTGAAAAATTCTCTTCATACAACTGACAGTAATATATGTTAAAGGTTTGCATGGGTTTTTCCTAATATGGCACAATTTCAAAGCAAAGAAGAGAAAAACCCCATATGGTGCTGAAGATGGAGGGGTGAATTCCTAAGTTATCATTTAAAAGATAAGCCATGCGAGGCCCCGGGAGCTTTATCCCCTTCAGCCACATATATGTGAGTGGTTATTACAGTGTGGTTTTGTCCAGGGAACTTAGCAACGAGATAAAATAACAGCTGTATATTTTGTAGTGAAGTTTGCTTAGGAAGGCAGTTGCCATGGGAACCCCTGGCAATAGCGATTTGATTTTGTGTTGTATGAAAGTGATGAGTTTACTTTGTCTAGATTAGGTTCCTTGCACTGGCAACTTCTGGAGGAAAAAAAAAGAGGGAGAGAGAGAGAAAATAGTCTTTTCCAGACATTTGCATATTAAAAAACAATCCACGTCATTTTCGAATAGACGTGGCACAGACGTTCCTGACAAGCTTCTTCATCAATGAATCACGTACTTATGCCAAAAAATATACATTGTGTAAATTTACTGTATTTTCAAAGAGCTCTGGCTGCTTTGTGCTGTGGCCCTGCCCTATTCAAATGAGTCACATTCAATTATAAGTCCTCAGAAAATTGCCTAAAATAGTTGCAGCTGGGAGATGTAAGAAAAAAAAATCTTATGAATGAGCAGAAACGAAGTGGATTATACTCCATGGGGATGTCTCTCAATGAAAAATCTGGTAAACAGGATCTTGGGTGGGTAGGGGGATGGAACACAGATGATGACTGATAAGAATTCGCTTATTTTAACAGGGAGACACCAGTGTATGAGCTGGGGTTCGAATGAATGAGGAATCGGCTGAACTATTTTCTCTCTGAGGGTGGCTGGGCGTCAGTGAGCTGAAGTACCCTGATCAAAAGATGAAACACATCTCACCTTGGAGACAGACCGGCAACACCCATTCCTTTCATTCAGATGTGGGGACTCAAGATAGCCGGGAGCCACAGGTGCCTACAAGATAGGAAATTTGTCATCTGCCAAGGCCACGGCCGCTGCTTGCCACCAAGGAGGGAACAAGAGGCACATTCACACACCCTTCCAAACACGCCCCTTCCCCCCTCAGCTTCCACAGCAGGTCTTGGTGAGAAAACCCGTTTTGCAGATGTCTTGGCAGAGGTGGATGGGATCTGACCTATCGAGGGATTTTCGACCATGTCCCGAGTTTAGGAAAAGATCTCCTCTCCACCAAGACTGAGAATCTTTTTGTTAAAGGGAAACTCAGAAAGGTTATGGAAAGGCGGCAGATGAAGATGACGTGGATTTTTGAAAGTAAAGTCACTGCAAGGTCTGGGACACTGTAGCTCACCGACCTTAATTATTTTTGCAAAATCTACCTTCTAGGATGTGTCTTTTTTGAAAAGCAGCAGAGTATGACTAGTGCTGCTGTCTGAGTTTGGTTTTTCCTTTGAGACCGGAAGAGGGATCCACACATTTATCTCCCCTTTATCCTTCCTTATGTGTTTCCCTGACTTGACTTAGTAAAAAATTTGGGAGGAGATTATGGGAAGCTCTTCGAATTCTTTGTTGGAAGGTGATTCCTTACGTTTTTCAGGGCTTGCATGGACAACTAAAGGTCATTTTATATAAAACTGTATCCATTTAATCAGGGGTATTAGCAATTGATGTGGGGAAAAAAAAAGCAAAAGAAAAATTATTAAATTTCCTACTACTTACGGCCCACTGACAAGTCCTTGAAACAGGCAGAGTGACCTTCCTCTAGGGACTCAACAGCCTCGATGCTAATACTTTGCTAAGGGCAAAAGGCAATCTTAACCCAACCACCACGATCCTGTAAGTCTACTTAAATATATAAAAATTCCTTTGGAAACTTCCTTTATCTAAACCCTAAGATACGTACTGGCAATCATCCCCCAAGGATAGGGCTCGCCGATATACATCTGAAGGGTCTCATGACTAAGGTTTTATTAGACAGTAGTAAATGACCTTTCCCAACAACAGCTAGCCCCCTCCGTATCCTGGAAACCTTGTTTCCAAAATACCTGGGGGCTTACACTGCCCGTAACCTTCTCCCAACTTGAAAGTATGTAATGGGCCACTCCTCAGGACCCCTGTGCCGTGTTTTCTGCACACAGGTCCTGTCCTCATGCTTTAATAAAACAACTTTTTTGCACCAAAGACATCTCAAGAATTCTTTCTTGGCCGTCACCTTCAAACCGGAACATCTTTCCTACATCAGCAATGACAGCAGGTCGTATTTCTCGTATATCTTTCACACGCATGTGTGTCTGACGCTGTGATTTCTAAGTCCTGCTTCACTGTGTGACACAGCCAGTGACACAGCAAAGAGCCAGGACTATTACAATCTCCACTTTATGGAAGAGGAGACGGCGGTAAAGAGGCCTCGTCACTTGCTTAAGATGGATTTAATTTGGAGCCGGGACTTGAATCAGGCTGCCGGACTCCTGAGTCCATAACTATGCTGCAAGGTGCCCTCACCTTCCATAGCTCAGAGGACCTTCTAGACCATCCTCCACACCTAAATGATCCCCTCCTCCTGCTTCTCAATAGGACAGCTGCGGGATGCAGCCAGAGAGTTCTAGAGCAGATCACAGCTCACTCTCCAAACCATAGTTTTCCATACACTTCTTATTACTTAATTGTACTATTAATCTGGAAACTACTCAGCTGTTTGGAAGTGTCTTGGAAGTCCCAATTTATTCAAGATATCACAACTTAGTTTGACTGTTAGCAACTGCACGTGGTGGGATGAGCACGAGGCGTTCAATGCAACTGATGAATCACTAAGTTCTACCTCTGAAACTGAAAATACGGGAAATGTTAACTAAATGGGATTCAAATAAAGTCTCAAAAATTAAATAAAGTTTTTCCCATTTGAAGTCCTTAAGATATATTTGAAATACACAACATTGGGGATACATAAAGATGGAATAAAGGACTGTCAGAATATAATTATGGAAATTAAAGTTTAACCAGAATCTTCTTAATTTCAGATAATCTGTCTATGGATGTAGTAACAAGCTATTATTTTATCTTTGCTTTGGAAGTAAAAAGGAAAAATCGATTCATCTTGGAACAGAAATCACTCGGGCTATACAATGAGGGATATTCTGCTGATGCTTTGCAAGCCCAGAGTTTTGCCAGGAATTTAGTAATAGAAATTCCTTCCATGGTGAATCTTTCAAAAGCAGCTCCAGCTCTGAAGATAGAGCTCAAAATGCATGGCTTAAGGTCAAAAAAGATCAGGATAGATGATTCTGTAATTTTATGATTTTGGAGACCTACACGTTTATTTCAATATCTGAAAGTACTATAATCTGACTTTTTTTTTTTCCATTTCCTCTTACTTAACAGCTTTTTTATCAAGTCCTGGAAAATAATTTGACACTTCCAGAAATTCAATACTGCTTCTTAATACAGTATTAAAACAAAAAAAATTAACTGAAATACCAATATAATGAAATATCTACTCCCATTTGAAAATAAATTAAAATTATATAAATGATAATACATGTAGAGTATTGGTTTTAGCAACAATAGCTAATATGATTTTAAGGAAAGTTTATTTTTCTTAATTTGTTGTGGTTTCACTTGCCCTCCCACCCCCCAACTTCATGGAATGTAAAAAAGTAAAAGGAAATGCTGCTGTTTTAGTAGGATTTCAGATCCCAAGAGGACAAAGTCAGCAGGAGCCAATGCTGAGAATGGCATCCACCTGCAATGGCACATGTGCCTAGGAAACCGTGTGGCTTTTCTGCCCAGAAACACCATTCTCGGAAATGTCATAGCTGTACTAACACAGGTGCTGCTCCCTATCTAGGTTTGAAAGGCTTCAACCCCGGACATGCTATGCCTGTGGTCTAGGAAGAATCCACTTTCTCATATGGTGGAGGAGAGGTGTTCCTGTAGATGTTGGAGATGTATCATCTCATTGAAAGCAAGGGCGTGTGCATCAAAAGCATCACTCACAACTGAGCAAGTCATCCTTGTCCTAAGCTCTTTTAGAAATTATGCCAGACTAGCTTCACGAGGGGGTGTCGGCTGCACTCGGAATGAACTATAGAGATAGTTCGGAGGATGTATGCTGAGACTTTAGGAAACCCAGAGCTCTAGCACCGCTTGCCAAATCCAGACCAGTTCTGACATTTATTATTTCCCAAGTCGCCCCCCCACCCCTAACGTGACTACCTTTCTTTTTTGATCGAAATGCGCTTTCTGTTGAGACAGGGAGGAATGGAAAGACGGAACTGACTGACTTGTATGGTATGAACTTCTGCGTCATCAAATCCAATATTTATTTAATTTCTTGAAGAATTTTGAGGTCATACCACATGTATACTTGAATTTGAAATTAATTTTAGCTCTGAAGAAATGTAAACTTGGAGATGTTATGCTCCCATATCTACGTTTAATACAAATAAAAATTTGAATACACTATTAAAAGGTCTTTTAATTAATCAGACATGTTTTCATAATTACTAATGTTATCTTCCATTATAATTACAGTGAGCGACTGTTGGGTTATTTGCCTGCTCTCCTCCCCCTGGCCTCTTACTGAGAACTGATCCTTCCACAAATCCATGTGGTCACATGGGTGACTCTCAGCACCCATAACGCTCTTGTGCTTAGGCTACTATCACCTGAATGGGATCCACCTGACTTAGATCAGGCTACCCATAAGTTCATTTCCAAGGAAACCAAATTGGAACTGAGAGACTTATCTAATTGCTTTACCATAGGCTGGATCCTTACCACTTTGAAGCTTTTGGCAACCCTGATCTCTATCATGTGAATGAGTGAAACAGAAGACAGCGGCAAAGATGTACTCATGAAGCAGACCCACAGAGGATGTCTTTTGCCAAGACCTTTCATTCCAGATGGGTCTTTGAAATAACTCAAAGCATCTGCTGCTTCTCCAAGTGCTTCATTCTGAAAATAAATAAATGCATCTAGAAAATGTGTAAGTGTAACACAAAAAGGTTTTGTGACATAAAGAATTATCATAGACTCATGAGGGCAAATTACCATTAGAATAATCAGTAAGTAAGGCCATATTGCAAATCATCCTCAGAAAAATTCATGTATGTCATAATGTACAGCACAATGACAGGGGATCAGGAAAGCAAATTTATAGGAGACGAAAACATCAAAACTAAAAGTGAGTCAAAATGTGATGTAAGTATACAAAGAGGATGGGAGAAGCTGGAAGAGGCTCACGGGGTTCACGCAGGAAATATTTCCCTCTATTTGCGCAAAGCACCAATAGCTCTAGAAAATCGAGTAACATATTTTTGATGGGTTAAGCAACATCTTTATCAAATAATTTTCCCCATCTAAAAATAACTGTGATTAGCTTTTGGTGGTAGAAGAGAGGGAAAGTGTGCATTTGTCATGCGTATCCCCACACTATGGGAAATTGCTCACTTTTGGCATCTGATACACTACTGAAGCCACCACATTTCCCCCGATTATCTGTGACAGACTATAGCACACCTCTATTGCTCACAACAGTTTTAAATGCATTCATAGTCCTTTTTATTTCTCGCTTCCACGGTGCATGTGAGCTTTGCATGTTGAAGTGTTCACACAAGATGTTCTTAATGAACAAAAATGACAAGATATTCTATCAAGATTTGTGTTACAGAACTTCCAGCAGAATAGTCAATTTTTTTAGTTATTATCCAACATGTAACAAATGCCTACCAAATGTGGGTCTAATCTTGCCTGTCCTTTATCAGACAGCTCACACCCAGGGCATCCCCAGACTGTTATGAAATACAAAGTAAAAAAATCAAGGTATCTAATAGTACTATTACTTTGGGTTAGTTACCTTGGAATAGAATAAATCACCTTGCTTTTTATTTTTTTAAAGATTTTTTTGTTTATTTATTTGACAGAGAGAGACACAAGCAGGGGGAGTGGGAGAGGAGAAGCTGGTTTCCTGCGGAACAGGAAGCCTGATGTGGGGCTCAATCTCAGGACCCTGGGATCATGACCTGAGCTGAAGGCAGATGCTTGATGACTGAGCCACCCAGGAGACCCTCACCTTGCTTTTTAAATTAAACTTTTGATAAACACAAATTTCCACTGTTTACAAAAAAAATTTTTTTTATTTGTCCAATAAAAGATCATTATTTTATCTTCAGTTTCTTGTCTGGATAATTTTTAACCTAGAAATAATTTTTAATGTAAAAATATTTGTAAGACTAGAACAAAGAATCTCTTTTTGTTTCCTGAGTCATTAGGAAATAAGTTACCAACGTGATGTCCCATCACATGTAAACATTTTACTCTGTAATTCTTACAGACGAGAATATTCTATTACATAACCAAAATATAAATGTCAAAATCAGGAAAGTAACATTACACACTATCACCATCTAATCTAGACACTCATTAAAATTTTCCCAGTTGTTCCAATAATACCCAATTCAGATGATATGTTGCATTAAACTGTCTTGCCTCTTTAGTCTCCTCTGATCTGAATTAGTTCCTCAGAATTTTCTTGTCTTTCCTGACCTTGAAGCTTTTGGAGGTTACAGGACAGTGATTTTCACAAATCTCTTTGAATCACGAGACTCTCTGGTGGAATCCTGAAAGAAATGGTAGCGTTCTTGCTCACTGCTTTCCTTTTTCTCTTTCCTGCTCCCCAGATGAAAAATTAAAGAATAATTTTAAGTAAAAATATTTCAGTTTTATCTCAGTTGTTTACTAAATTATTAATCAAACTCACAGATGGACATATAATGAAAATATGAATTCATAAAATGACAATCTGGAAGTAAAGACTCTTAAGGAAACAAGAAAATCCCCAAAGCATTCAAAATAGGAATACGCAGCGGATTTCTCTGATGACCAAAAAATCTCAGACCTTGGCATAACCTCATTGTCAAAACCGACAGGAAGCTGAAAGTAACGAGACATGACCAGCTTCAATTATAATCAAAGATAAATGAAAAAATTTCTATTCTCATCCCTTTGCAAAATGTCATGAGGCTCAGAACTGCATAAACTGGGCTTAGAAGAAAAATCTGTTTTTAATTTCATTAGTTTCAATTTCTATAACTGGCTGGATTTATTGTGCACACCTTTTGTAAAAGTTATAGAAATGTATTAATAATGTTACCGACTACATGTGCTTCCATATGCCGTCGGGTAGCTTGATAAAATAGTCACTGGATAAATGAATTACATTTTAAGTATCTGGAAATAGTAAGTTAATGTGGAATTTCTATATTTTAAAAAATTCTTCGAAAAGACACGACAGTTATGTTATTATCATTATTATTTTTCCGAACGTATAATGCATTATTTGTTTCAGGGGTACAGGTCTGGGATTCATCAGTCTCACACAACTCACAGTGCGCATCGTAGCACATACCCTCCCCAGTGTCCCTCCCCACCCCCTCCCCTCCAGCGGTCCTCAGTTTGTCTCCTGAGACCAAGGGTCTGTCATGGTTTGTCTCCCTCTCTGGCTTTGTCCACAAGGATAGTTATAAAAACATCTGATGTTTTGAGATTTGCTTTAGTAGACCAGATCACTCATACCCATTAGAATGGTTATTGTGGAAAACAAAACAGGAAATAACAAGCATTATCAAGAATGTGGAGGAAGTAAAATCCTTGCCCTGTTGGCAAGCTTAAAAAATGATGCAGCAACTGTGGAAAACAGTAGAGTGGTTCTCAAAAAATTAAAAATAGATTTACCACAGGATCCAGCCATTTCCTCAAAACTGTTTTCCAAGTGGCTGCACCATTTTGTATTCCCACCAGCGACAAAGGGGAGCGTTGCTGTCTCCACATGCTCCGCAGCATTTGGTCTTGTGCGTGGTTGTGGGAGTCTTACCTCACTGTTGTTCTAATTTGTAGTTCCCTGATGGCGCAGGAGGTGGGGGGGTCTTTCCATGTGTTTGTTTCCATCTGTATGTCTTCTTTATTTTTTTAATTTCTTTTCAGTGTAACAGTATTCATTGTTTTTGCACCACACCCTGTGCTCCATGCAATACGTGCCCTCCTTAATACCCACCACCTGGTTCCCCTAACCTCCCACCTGTATGTCTTCTTTGGTGAGGTATCTCCTCAGGTCTTCTGCTGGTTTTTAGCCATTTTGTTTTCTTATTGTTGAGTTTTAAGTGTTTGTTTTCTATATCGGATAATAGTCCTTTATCAGTTGTTGTTGTTTTTTTTTTGGCAAATATTTCCCCCCAGTTTTTGGTTTGTCTTCTTACTAGTTTTGTTTTGGTAACCAAATTTAACATATTATGTAAAAGCAATGTTCACTGGGAGGAAGAAAGTCAAAAGCACTAAAATTAAACCAGTATTACGGTACTATTGGTATCCTCTAAGTATGTGCTTTTATTTCTCCTATTAATGTGAGTTACAAATTGAAGTGCATTTCTTTTAAGATTTTATTTATTTATTTGAGACAGAGAGAAAGAGAATAAGCACAAGTGGTGGGGGAGGCACAGAGGGAGAGGAAGAACCAGACTCCTGCTGAGCAGGGAGCCCAACACAGGGCTCAATCCCAGGAACCTGGGATGGTGACCTGAGCCAAAGGCAGATGCTTAACCAACTGAGTCACCTAGTCACCCCTAAAGTGCATTTCTGAATTGTTTTTAATTGTTTTTATTTTGTGTGATTAGACTAACCTTGTAAGCAAAGGTCACAGGAGACTCATTCTGCTATCGTTAATATCAACATGCTGGTTGACGTTCACCCTTCCTAGGCTCTTGACTATGCCGCGGAGCTCCCCTGCCCCTGCTCACCTTCCATTTAGCTGAACGACAAGAGACCAAGTGAGACTCTCATTGCCTTTATTTTAAATTGGGAGACTAGATCAGCTAAGAGGTCATTTGTGTCACGTATAAATATCATGGATTAAAGAAAATTTTCAGTTTAATATGTTTTATTTTACTTTCAATGCACTGAACAAAAGAAAGAGAAGAACATTCATTCTCCAGTCTCCACGCAGTGTTAGGAATTCCTCCCAATACCCATGGGTTTGTCTAAATACAGCAATAATAATTAGCTGGTCATCTCACTAGTCAATTCACCAAAACTACTTTCTTTCCATTTTATCTTTTCCTACTATGACTGGAAAACCACCTATACTCTTTCAGTTCCTTGACTTAACCTAGCATTACCTTCCCCCAGGATGTTCACAAACCTGCATTCACTGTTTATTTATTTTTAATTTGTTCTGTTTTGTTTTGATAACCATGACTATTTGCATGTTTTGTGTCTTGCCAGCAAGCCCAATGGTGAACTGGATCATCTCCTTTTTCCAGCACATGAGTTCAGTCAGTCTATGGAATGCAGTATTTCCCTGTAAAGGAGGACTTTTGATCATTTTGTGTTAGATTTGTGATTGTAGACATAGTAACTGGCAACCACAGAGAAAGAAAATGTAAGTTGAATCAATCTCCCCATGGCAGGGTTCGGGGAGGGGGCAGTGTCTAGGATTTTGTGGGAGTAGCTAAAGGGACTGAGGCAGCAGGCTGGTCTGTACTTAAGTTTCAGGGTTGTGCATTGTTTGAAAACATTATGCTTACATTGATAAGAAATATAATTAAGATAAAGCCTCCTGAAATAGAGATATTTTCCCGTTCTCCCCTAGATTCATGATGTAACTCCTGGAACCCCTGTTGTATGTAGTTGAGGCTAATTTAGATTTGTGGTCTCCGGGAGCAGCTCTGGCCGCCATCCACAGAGCACTGGTCGAAGGGGGAGGACTGGATAGGAGACAGTTATCAAAGACCCCAACTCCCATCTCCCTGCAGTTTCCAGAAGCAAGAGGTGCTCCCCTATTGTCCCTGAATTGTGATTAAGGACTGATTCTACGTTTTTCCAAGAAATTTTCCTTATTTTCCTATTTGGTAGCATGGTGAATATATATAAGCAAAGAAAATAATGGTATAAAATTCATTGCCGAATTTAAATTGCCACATAGCAAAGAAAGATTTGGTCTTTTACTCAATAAAAAAGGAATCTGTAGAATTGAGATCCTGGTAGATACTGAGAAGTGGTTCTGATAGATATAATACCTTATAAAGGAAATAAATAGAATGAGAAAAAACTATCCTGAGGTTCCCAATGGCCTATTAAGAGTTGATCAAAGGAAATAAATGACTATATTTTTAAAAGTAAAATTCTACCTGCATAATGAAAATAGTAAATATCATATCTCACAGGAGAAACTTAAAAAAAAGATAAATATAGAATCAGAATTCTTACCATCTCTAGGATCTTAATGGCTGGCAATTAGTATTATATATATAAAAACTGATCATAATGTAACAAACATGGAATTTGTCCAAAAAGAGAATGAAACATAAAGAGGGCATACAAATGGAAACATTTTCAACAATAAACAGAAATGTTACCTAAGTCCTTAAGAGTTTTATACAATCAAAAAGATATGAATATTTTTAAATTTAAAATGGGGAAAAAAGTAATGACCTCAATATTTTCCCCACAAATAGTATTTTCTTGAAATATGTATAGTATTCTGATAACTAATGGAAAATACGGAGAAATACCTGCGACTATAACATTTGAAAAGCAAATGAGTTTATGTAGCAGAAAATAAAATGAAATGAATCAAAGGAAATTATTTTGAATTAAAAAGCACAATTATATTAAAATATACTGAGTTATAATTCAAAGCAGAATATCGGAGACATTCCCCCATTTTTACAGTGATCAGCTATAGGTGCAGATAATAATGAGTTTGAAGACAATCACACACAGGTTCAGTGTTATTGATTGAGATATATATTCATATCTATATATACGTATCTCGGAATCACATGCTATTATATTGTGATTATCATGTGTTTCCAAATCTGTGATCGCATGAAGTAGCAGTGACGGGGGTGGGGCATAGCGTTCTTTTTTTTTTAAAGATTTTATTTATTTATTTGACAGAGAGACAGAAATCACAAGTAGGCAGAGAGGCAGGCAGAGAGAGAGTTGGAGAAGCAGGCTCCCCGCTGAGCAGAGAGCCCGATGCGGGGCTCGATCCCAGAACCCCGAGATCATGACCTGAGCTGAAGGCAGAGGCTTAACCCACTGAGCCACCCAGGCGCCCCAGGCCACAGCATTCTTGCTGCTCTCACTGCAGTTAGGGGGGACACTGCAGAGCTGTGGTTAAGATGGTGAGGCAGAAGGGAACTGCCTCCCACACAGTATCTATTCTCTGCCTCCACAGAACCTCACGTTTATTCTGGGCAGGATATACACATCCAGAAGATTAAACGTCTGTCTCTTTTCCATCCAGCCATGGCATAGGGCCACATTCTGGCCAACGAGGTGCAAGCAGAAATATGTGGGCATTTCAGGAAGGCTCTGTAAAGGTAGGGGGATCAGCCTTCTCCTTCTTCCTTCTTGCTGCCTGGAATGTTTATGTGATGAGTGAAGGCTGGCAGCTATACTGGACCATGAAGATGAGAGCCACACTAGAAGGACCACAGCACAGAAAGCACAGAGGCTTCGAGGTTTTGGGGAAGCAGCCACAACAGCTCCAAATGGCCAGCTGATGGGCTTCCTTTCTCATGAGCAATGTAAACATCCTCCCCTCCTCTGGGGGTCCATGTGAATCACCAGGAGAGAGGTGTGAGAACTTTATCGTGCAACAACACACCCCAAGGGCTCATGTCATCTTAGAGTCTTCACACCTGTTCTCTTAGTCCTTCTGCATACAATATGACCTTGAGCTTTCTACCTCTGCTGACTCAATATCACCAGTTTGCTGACATTGCCTGTACACGTGGCTGCTCAGAAGTAGTCCAGGTGTAACCTGCTCCAGAGACTTGTGGAGCAACCAGAGTCCCAGCCCACCTGGAACAGAGGTGAGCAGGTAATGAATGACTCAGAATTCTGCACAACTAGCCCGCTCCCCACAGGACTCCAGAGGGGAGGCTGCCCGTACAGAGAAGATGCCCAAGAGATTTCCACAATGGAGAATCAGTAAAGAAGATGGAATATTATTCAGCTGTGGGAAAGAAGGGGTCCTGCCATTTGTGAACGCATGGATGAGTCTGGGGGCATTAGGCTATGTCAGACAGTCGGGAAGGGAGAGACCAAGACCACTTGGTGTCACTTAAATGTGGAATCTCAAGGAAAAAAAAAAGACATTCATAGAAACAGAAAGTAGAAAAGTGGTTGCTAGGGGCTCAGGGGTAGGGGAAAATAGGGAGAAGCTGGTCAAAGGGGTCCAGGCTTTCAGTTCTAAGGTGAATAAAGTCTGTGGATCTAATGTGCGATATGGGACTTCAGTTGATAACATGGGACTGTAAAACCGAAACTTACCAAGCGAGTAGAACTTAACTGTTCTGAGAGGGAGAGAGGGAAGTGAGAGAGAGGGAGAGAGGAATAAACATAGGAGGTGATAGACATGCTAATTAATTGTATAATAATTCAATAATATAATTCAATAAATCTGAAAAACAAAACAAAAAAATACAAACAACTAAAAAAAAACCCACACAGTGGTCATAACTATGTGTTCAGTGACTACAAGAGGCAATTCTATGTGGTGGCAGCTGTGGGAGCAGAGCCATGTGGGGGCAACCCAACCATTTCACTTCAGGTATGTGGCATATCTTCAATGATTTACATCCCTGGAAGCCAGAGCACGAAGATTTCATCCTTTGACTCTCACCCTGCACCCAAAATACAGTATAGGGGACGCAGCAAAAATTAAACATGTACACACAGTTCAGCAAATATTTTCTTATGCTCGTTCTACAGAAGAGTAGTGACGTAAGTAATCGAAAAGCAATCAAACAGATTATTAAAGCAAAAAAAAAAAGTGGGGCTCAACAGAATCCTATCCTCGATTCAAAGACACAGTTTCTCAGTGTGATTGGGCAGATAATTGCCCCATTTCTGTACTCCGCTTTGTGATATTTCCTTAAATTGGCGTGCTTGTTATTCATATACCGAAGAAGCACATGTTGCCCTCGCAAACACGCTACTGCTTCCTCCCAGAGTAAAATTCTGTGCGCTGCCATCGCGGCGTCTGAGATACCTACGCCGTCTGGAGCGAGTGGTTTGAGTTCCAGCTGTACTCACTTAGCTCGTCATCTTGTCTAAGGACAAGCTGAGTGTCTGAGCAAGAGCTGCTTTTGGACAGAGCGAGAGCAAAAGGAGGTTTCATCTGTCTTTGCACAGACACAGAAAACCTGGTCTTTGAGTGAAAGGCATTTCCCCCATGTCCAATGTCATCATTTTTCGTTTTCTTCCCGGGTGGGATGGCTTGAATTTATGGGCCAGCTATGGCCCTCCTGCTCAGAAAGGATCACATTGCCGTGGGGCTTTCAGCATTCTGAAATGCTTTGATCATTCAGAATTTGTGGCATGAGGCTAACTGGAAGGCCATGCTGCTCGGATTAGTAGGAAAGAAATCACACTGGAATGGCAAACTGCCAAGAAGAAAACACTGATGTTCATTCTCATGATTTCTTTTTTCCTCCAGCATTTGCAAACAGAGTTGATTTTCCTTATGTTGGACAGCGAGGCGGTAGAGTGTTGCCAATGGGAGCCTGGTGCCTGTGCCCAGTCTCAGTCCTGCCACTTACCAGCTCTGCCCCTGCAAGGCCCCTCCTCTCGAGTTAGACCTCCCTGCCATCTAAAATGGGGATATGATTACCATCTATCTCATTAGCAGGATGAAGCTAATTCCAATATGGTCTCTACCATTCATGCAAGGTAATGTAACAAATTTGTTACTTACAGAAAGCATTCAAATAATACCTTGAAACAGAGGGATTATGTTCTACATTCTGGACATAAATACATATTAAATGCTCCTATGATAGGATTCACTTTTCCCCTCTATTTCACGCATGTTTGCATTTCTTCACCCATTCCTTAAATATAAATTGAACATTGAGAAAATTGTGTCTTAGAATTGTTACTTGATTTCCAATTTGCCAATTTTACTCTGTTGCTACTTGACATTTCTTTCGTGGTAGTACTACATTTTACATTATGTGACGGCATACAGTGGAATGTATTTTGAATGCAGAGCTAAATGCTGCGTTATTATTATTACTGTTCCATATTTCCACGCTATGCTTTGATAAGATCCACATGGTCTGGGTCTAGAGAGATGGCTCCCGTTTGTTGTGGACCTTTTGGCAATTTCATATTTTATTTACCAGCGTCCATTTGTGCACAGGTGGATGATTGAAGCAGAAATTAGCTGATGGCATTGCTGCTTAAGGGTGTATGCAGAAATTTTATGACCACCTCCAGGGGAAGACACCAAGGTTGTGTGCCCAAAGAAGTCTGACGGAGGCTGTATGGAAATCTAGAGCAAGCTTTTCAAGACTCTGAGACTTATAAATAATTAGATGGAATTCACAAATCACATTCTTTGTGACATGTTCTACAAAAAAGGAAAAGATGAGATTTTTAAGGAATTTGGAGCCCTTAATCATATTTTTAGGAAAAAAAATCAAGATGAATTTAAATTCTGTTTGACTCACGCAATGACCAGATATTGATTATGCATTGGCTGGCTGTTCGGTGCTGGCCTAGCTATTAAGGGGTGACAGGAAGTGGGAGGTCGTCCTTCCAGTTGGTTTCAGTTCAGTGGGAGCATATCCAGGGTCACCTAAAAACTAAGAATCAAAATACTCCAATAATGCAAACATAAATGAAATACTCTGGCCAGTCAAGTCGGTGATGTCTCCATGGGGGCAAGGGCTCACGGTTTGTTCCAAGCTCTGCATCGGCCCTCATGGCCTCCCATTTGTGTAGTGCTCATGCAGCATTCTTCTAAGACAGCGCTCGTATTTTATTCAAGAGCAAGAAATACTTCATGTTCAACAATTAACTCAAAGTAAAGTTTGGAGCAAGATACGAAGAGTATACTATAATTGTGCATTTTCCTGCACAATTTGACGATTTCCTGTCATGTATGCATCAATGATTACTATTAACACCAGAGTTTTTACTGGTGTGTACCGAGTAAAACCCGGGAGCCAGTCTATGGATTTTGTCTCTAATATGTCTGGTGAGTAGGTGCTAGAGTAGCTTCATGAAAAACAAATTCTGTAAGATCAATATAATTCCCCTGGTGCTGTGCTATTTGGAACCATAAACAAAACTGGGGGGAAGCCATGAGGTGTGTGTCTGCTTTCCAGGGATTCGATGATGTAAGAGAGTTCATCAGCATGGTCGGACACAGTACTTGAAGTCCTTGTTTGGGACAACGCTGGAAATGTGGAGAAACCTCAAGGGGAAGCCAGAGGAGAAGGCAGATGGCAGACAAAGGGAACGGGGCAAAACAATGTTTCCATAGGAAGAGCCTGGTGGGCAGTTCCATTGCAAAAATAATTGATCAGATGACAGAAAACAATCTATTTTATTTTGTTTATTGAGGACTAAACAAGGGTGAAATGTAAAATTTTCAAGAAAGTGCATTGGTTGATGTAAAAATTCATCCAAACTATGATGGTTATTAGTTCAAAACAGTCTAATGGAAATTCTTCTTTTTCATGAAAAAGTATGAAGAGTAGATAGCCATCTTTCTGCTAATTTGGCTTTATACTTGTTTGAAGGCAGGTAGATAAATATACCTCTTTGAGGATCCTTCATATAACTCTTATCTAATGTACGGACTGGAGACCGAGGATATTTTTAAACAATTACTTTGGTTCTCCGATAAGAAAAATACTCAATAGTGATTCATAATTCCTACAGAGTTTGAAAATGAAGCCTATTTAAATAGAAGAGTTATCAATTTGTAAGAAATAGAATGAGCCTTGGAATTGGAGAGGATATATATTAAAACTGAATATTAGATATTATGTCCAAATTTCTCATAATTTTAGGTATTGTGACATTTAATTGACTATAAAAGCCTGGCATAGGTTTGATTTTTTTCAATGAATCAACCACATTGACTAGTTAAATTATTTCATTAGTTTCTTGTCAAAACATGATAGTGACTTTCTCCATGTTGTATAGATTTTTAAAACCTGTAAAGACGTTTTAAGATACGATGATTACAGGAATTTACATTCAGAAAGTATAGTGTATAACTTTAATATTTAGTCAAGAGTCAAGAAGAGGTTGAAGCAATTAAAGACAGAATTTGCCACTGAAAACATGAATGGATGTTGGGCTGCGTTCTTCAGTAACAATTTCTATTTGGAGTCCCCCTGGTTTCATCTATGACCAGAACCAGCAGGCTATTCCAGGGAAGCCAAGAAGAACATGCGGATAACAGTATTTCTTTAGACTAAAAGGGAAATTTAGAAGCTTAAAATCGTTTTCTAACAGAAGAGTTATTTTTAATCCACACTGAGAAAATTAAGAACTTGGTCAGACTTTACATCGTTCCTACTCAAAAAGCAAGTCCCACTTTGATTTCAATGTCTGCTAGATGTAGCCTCAGAAACATCCACATTGATTTTAACTACTGATATGTAAACAGATAAAGTAGAAACATGCATATGCATTGCCCGAATTAGTAGTGCTGTGATCACACCGGAAGCTAATTCTAAAAAAATATGAAAGAACTAAAAAAACAGAAAGCTAAAAAATGTCAACATTTAAACCCCTGGGAGAGTGGTGCTGTTTTGGATTTGTGTAAAGTTCCTGACTATCAGATGATATACTATGACAACCATACTAACAGCCGTGAAGTTTGTGCTTGCTACAGTAGCTCTTCTAAACTTGGAGAAAGAAGTGTCTGTGCCTTACATGAATATATAGACTAATTGAAAAATATGAAGATTAAAAGTTAAGAAGTTTTTAAAAGCGTATGTTCCTAGTGAGCTTGCTAACGTTGCTTTTTGCAAACATATATACAAGCGCTGTTATCATGGCTAGAGTCTGGGAAAAATTATTGCTCATTTGCAATTAAGCATGATTTAAAATGCAATCTCTCTGTTTATTCCATTTGCTGTTTTATTTGAAAAATAAATAGTGAGTGCTGAACATGTGATTCTCTCATTGATTCCAAATGTCTTAATTGGGCTGCTAATAGAAAAGTGGTAAAAATATTTTTTTATTATCTATACCATTGACATAATACATTTTGTAAACCTGATTAGGATAAGAATTTTGTTGTTTAGCATATGAGTTTACCAAATTTACATAGCAGTAGTATATGAATTTAGATGTTTTGTATGCCTATCCACATTATGAAGGGATTCAATATATTTTAAAGAGTTACACTCAAACTGCAAATTCGAATCCACGATTATATGTAGAGTTCTTGTTTGTTTCTCACTTAGCTTCCCGATTACAAAATTAACATAAAACCCAAAGGATAAATGCTTCTTAACTACATTTCATTCTGAAAATACATCATGCAAACATCTTGAGAAACCAGAGAAAAGATAAGAACCACAAGATATGTAAATATCTTTTTGGATTCAGTTCAGTGTTTAGATTGAATTTAAACCTGTGACTTCAATTAAGCAGAGGAATTTGTCCTGAAGTATGGGAAGTTGAATGGAATAACTGGATTGAAACACACTTCCTTTTTCATTATTGATAATCACATTCTGTCATTATGATCGAAATAAATATGAGAGTAACAGGGTTCTCAGGCAGTATACAAGGCAAGATTGTATCTGTGACTTATAGGTGTAAGAGTAAGTACGAAGAAAACCTAGAAGAAAAGAAGTAGCTATCATATTTACATATAAGTAATGCCTTCTAAATTCTATAAAGTAGCTCATCTAAAAAGAAAAACACACGAGACATGTCTTCATTCCTTTTAAATAGAAAAAAAAAAACCAATCTTGAGAATTAGGTAAGTATTTTGCATTAAGACAAATGACTAGTAAGTGATAATAGCACCATTTAAACACGGGGTGATGGACTCGGTTCTTGTGCCGATGGGAAGCGCTCGAGGCTTTGGCTCTACTGAGGACTTGTGCCTACACGTCTGAAGAGTGAGAGTTGTGGAATGATGACCTTTTTGAGGTCTGCCCATCTTTGAGGGCCCTACTATTCAGTGACTGATAAACTTAACTAAAATGGTGTCAATGTATGATGTTATAATAACAGATTTAGGCATTGTTGAGAATCATCAATTAATGCTAAAATGAGTGGCTGAATGTTTGAGGAGCACAAGATTTTTGTAGTCTCAAAATATCTAATGACAGAAGAACACAGAGCAACAGAAGATAAATAGTAACTTTTCCATGGGGAAAGCTGGTCTGCATTATTTAACCCAATAATCAAAATCAACACCACAGTCATGGGGTTGACAAGCATTTGCCTTCCCTTCCAAACAGATGAACTAAGAAAAACTCAATATCATTTCTGTGGTATTTCTGCCAAAAGTATGTAACCCGAATCTAATCATGAGAAGACATCAGACAAACCCAAATGGTAGACATGTTACAAAATGTGTCTAATATTCTTGTAAAATATTAACATATTAAAATATACAAAGACACAGAAAGTGTTCTAAATTAAGTGAAACTAGAGACATGACAACTGAGTGAAACCAATACTCTTGGGTTTTGCCTATAAGTGACCTTACAGAGACAATTGGTAAAATCTGGACCAGGTCAGTATATTAGAGAGTAGTATTGTATCAATGCTAATTTCCTGAGTTTGATGATCATACTGCGGTTTTGTGAAAGAATGCTTTGTTTTTAGGCAATATACAGGGACTTATTTAGGGAAGAAGGGTCATCATATATGAAATTTCCACTTAAACATTTCAGAAGTATCGCATGCATACATGAGGAGAGAGAAGGGGGAAATGGATAAAGCAAATGTAGTCACAGGCTAACATTTGAGAACTCTGAGAAAAAGGGGTTTGGAAATTCTTTGTACTATTTGGAAACTTTTCTGTAAGTTTGAAATTTTGCCAAACTAAAAACTAAATTTAAGTATGTATCTGTCAGAGTGTTTAAACTGTCATTGATTATAAGAAATTAAAATCATGAATGCTTGCAATTTGATAAGAAACAATTGTTCTTAAAAATCATGTAGGTAAAGTTCAAGTAAAACATTTAACTTAAAAAAATCAAATTTAGGGGTGCCTGCGTGGCTCAGTCAGGTAAGCGTCTGACTCTTGATTTTGGTTCAGGTCATGACCTCAGTCAGGGTCATGGGATCAAGCCCTGCATTGGGCTCTGCGCTTAGTGAAGAGTCTGCTTAAGATTCTCTCTCTCTCTCTCTCCTTCTCTGCCTGTTCCCTGACTTGTGTGTGCTCTCTCAAATAAACAAATAAATCTTAAGAAAGTCAGATTTATATGCCTGATATACCAGTTCTGCTGTAATCACTACTGACCATCATTTCCTAAAACCTTGCAAACTACTTCATCTGCAGATAGTGATCCTTTCTTCTCATAAAATCTTGGGGGAGGGAGACATACTCAAGAGACCACTCATGATGATATTAATAACAACACATTTTATTGGGGCGCCTGGGTGGCTCAGTGGGTTAAGCCTCTGCCTTTGGCTCGGGTCATGATCTCAGGATCCTGGGATCGAGCCCCACATCGGGCTCTCTGCTTGGCGAGGAGTCTGTGTCCCTTCCTCTCTCTCTGCCTGCCTCTCTGCCTACTATGATCTCTGTCTGACAAATAAATAAAATCTAAAAAAACAAAACAAAACACATTTTATTGACTTTCGCTAAAAATAGGAATGTGTTAAACATTTCATATGGACTGTTTTATTTGAGCTCCAGTTGTCTCTAAGAGTAGGTAATACTGCTCTCCCCATTGTATGGACAGCAACTGAGCCTTTGATATTTTGAGTAATTTTTAAAGGTCAGCTAGTTAGTAAACTGTTACTTGGCACTACCACGCTCACTGCTGCAGCAAACACCTTCAGGGAGCGCTTCATCCTGACTCTTTCTCACTTGGGCTGCATTTCTACTTTCTGAAGGTTCAGCTGTATCTTCTGATACAGTGATTTCTTAAATTAGTAGTATTAACTACTCTTTAAATTTCCAAACTCAGAATTTATTTCAAAATATAACAAATCCTTGTATTAAAAGATTTTATTTATTTATTTGACAGAGACAGAGAGAAAGAGAGATCACAAGCAGGCAGAGAGGCAGGTAGAGAGAAAGAGAGGAGGAAGCAGGCTCTCTGCTGAGCAGAAAGCCCAATGCAGGGCTTGATCCCAGGACCCTGAGATCATGACCTGAGCTGAAGGCAGAGGCTTCACCGACGAAGCCACCCAGGTGCCCCATAATATGACAAATCCTTTAAAGCGATAGTCTTTACCTTTATTGAACCCATAGCTAACTTTTAATTGCAAAATTTGTGTGGTTTTTACCCATCCGTGCTCTAGGTTCTTTCCAACTATATTAAGCTTTCCATATTCCTGTCCTTCTCCTCTCCAAAAAGCCTGTGGTTGTTTAGAAATTTTGAGACAAGAGCTATACAGAATTGATCAAAGTTTATTCATTCATTATCCTCCTCCCCCAATTTTAAATCAACTTTTAAAAAATCACACTTTTATTTTTATTTATTTATTTTTTTATTATGTTCAGTTAGCCAACATAGTGATGAGCACTGGGTGTTACACACAACTAATGAATCATTGAACACTACATCGAAAAACTAATGATGTTTTATATTGGCCAAATGTTGGCTAGATCAGCTTTTTGAGGTATAATTTAAAAAAATATAAAATATACCCACTTCAAAGGTATGGTTTAAGAAATTTGTTTTTCTTTTTAAAAATACTTTATTTTCTAGAATCATTTTAGGTTTATAGAAAAAAAATGTACAGAAAGTACACTAGTTCCCATATGATCTCCCCGACCCTTGACAAAATGTCTCTTACTATTAAGATCTTGCATTGGTGCATTTGCTAAAATGGATGAACCAATTGGCTGGAGTGTGTAAATAAATAGGGTTTACTTTTTTGTGTTGTTTAGTTGTAGGGGTTGACAAGTACCATATATCCACCTTTACAGTGTCACACAGAATGGAGTTATTCTCCTAAAATTCTCCTGTGCTCTGCCTGTTCATCCCTCCTTTCCCCCAACCCCGACAACCACTCATCTTTATACTATATCTATAGTTTTGCCTTGCCAGAATGGTTTACTGTTGGAATCATACAATATACGGAACTTCACCTGGATTCTTTGACTAACAATCTTGGTGTCAGTATTTTTTGTGTCTTCTCATGGCTTGATGACTCATTTATTTCACTGTTGGATAATATTCCATGCACGGATGTGCCACTCTGTTTATCCAACCACATACTCAAGAATATCCTACTTGCTTCCAAGTTTTTGGTAATTACAAATAAAGCTATTATAAATGAAGTTGTTTTCAATTCCATTGATTTCTGCTATGGTGTTTTTCTTTTCTTTTTTTTCTGCTTCCTTTGTATTTAGTTTTCTCTTCTGTTTCTTTTTTTTATTATGGTATCTCTTAGATCATTGAATTGTAGGTCTTCTTTTCTAATACATGCAGTTAATGCCATAAATTTCTCTCTAAGTAGTGCTTTTGTTATATCCTACCGATGTTCATAAGCCATATTTTTTATTACACTTAATTCAAAACATTTGTAAGTTCTCTTAGAATTTCTTCTTTGAGCCATGTATTATTTACAAGTATGTATTTCAATCCCTAAATATTGAGGAAGGGGGGGTTCTAGCTATCTTTTCATTATTAACTTTGAGTTTAATTCCATTTTAGTCTGAGAGAATTTTTCACATGATCAATATTCTTTTAATTTTTTAAGGTCTGTTTTATAGTGTCTGGTCTTCATTAGTACATGTTCCATGAGAGCTTTAGAAGAATATGCAATCTTTTCTTGTTGGATGAAGGTCTTTAAGTGCTCATTAGATGTAGTTTTTGAGTTCAACTCTGTCCTTACTGATTTTCTGCCTGGTGGAGTGGTCAGCTACTGATGGGTGGTGTTGACGTCTCCATGTGTGAGAATTCCATCTACTTCTCCTTGCAATTCAATCAGTATTTGCCTCATGTGTTGTGGCATCTGTCAAATGCACTTACGCATTAATGATGGTTATGTCTTCTCAGAGAACTGACCCTTTGTTCATTACGTAATGTCCTTCTTTATCCTGATACGTTTCCATGTTCTGTTTTGTCTAGACATCAGTTTATTTTTCTATTCCTTCCTTCATTCACATATTTATTGAAATAGTGGCATTCTGGGCACAGAACCTATGGCAAGCCTTCCTTCACTGGACATTTGATTTGGCCACACAGGGAAGAGGGATTAAAACAAAGAGGAGCTGGATTTCAGGCATTAGAAAGTGATACATGAGTTGATCAATTGGTAATGACAGAAATTATGATCTCACGTCCTTGACCACATAGCTTAAATGGAAACTTTTATGGTGATGCTATAAACACTCAAGTACACTCCCTGCCCCATGCCTTCAAAATAAAAAGGTGAAAGCAGACCCACGGCTGAACTGTGGGCATACCTCTGTAAGAAACAAAGGAAGTATGAGAAAAATTGTTAACTTACAGTATCATGTAAACTCCATATCATAATTCACTTTATTTTCCAACCCCAAAAAGAAAACACATAAAAATAATGTTGTTCAGACTGTTTCAGTCATTGATAGTATGTATATACTAAATATGAAAAAAAAACATTTTTATAAGAAATTGGGAACCATTTTAAATGAAGAAAATGGCCCAGGAACCAATGTCAGAATTGGTATTATTTCGTGCAAAATTTTTTTATTATTGATATACAATGTCACATTAGTTTCAGTTGTCCAATATAGTGATTTGATAATTCTATACGCTACTCAACACTCATCATGATAAGTGTAGTCACCATCTGTCACAATGTAATGTTATTATAATATTTATGATTATATTCCCTATGCTGTACTTTTCATCCCTGTGACTTATTTATTTTAAAACTGGAAGTTTGTACTCTTAATCCCCTTTACCTGTTTCAGTTTTAAGTGAAATAACTACATTTGCCATTAATGTATCATTTATAAAAATTTGGAAGGACATGTGATGTAATTCATAAGACTAATGAATCACTGACTTCTACCTCTGAAACCAATAATACATTATGTTAATTAATTGAATTTAAATTTTAAAAAAAGAGAAAAATAGGAGTACATGGCTGCCTCTGTTGGGAAATCATGCAACTCTTGATCTTGGGGTCATGAGTTTGGACCCCCACATTGGATGATGCAATCACTTACAAATAAATAAACTTAAAAAAATTGGAAACATTTGAATAATTACTGATGAACAAGTAGTTAATTAGATAAAGTACACACTTCAAGTAAGATTAATCTAAATTGGTGGTGTGAATGATTCCCTTCTAAAGAAAATGCTAATCATCCTCAGTTTATAAGTGTTAAGGGTTAATACTTAAAACTGAAAGGATTGACAGATTATTGAAAATTTAAATAAATGACCTTTAGAAGGACATGTTTTCTTTTTTTTTTCCTTTTTTAAAATTTATTTATTTATTTTTTTTAAATTTTTATTTTTTATAAACAAATTTTTATCCCCAGGGGTACATGTCTGTGAATCGCCAGGTTTACACACTTCACAGCACTAACCATAGCACATACCCTCCCCAATGTCCATTACCCCACCCACCTTTCCCGACCCCCTCCCCCCAGCAACCCTCAGTTTGTTTTGTGAGATTAAGAGTCACTTATGG